>PVKC010008496.1:0-27820 GCA_004027635.1 Crocidura indochinensis
CACCTTCTTCCTCTCCAAAATCACAACCTTCTCCGTGGCTGGGGGAAGTCTGGTCCTTGCTAGAGGGGGAGGAAGCTGGCCAGGAGCAAGTGGGATCATCTTCGACGTCCACGCCATCTGCAAGGAGAAGCAATGGGACATTGCATGTTAGATCTTGAAAACCCAAGAGAGGGGAGCTGTGGTGGAGTTAACATGGTAGAACATGTGTCAAATGTATGAGACCCTGAGTGTGCTCCCTGAAACCCACTGGGAGTGACCCACATTTTAAAAATGGTCTCAAAAAAAAAAAAAAAGAAAGAAAGAATTCAATAAGTTTACTGTCCCATTTCAAAAAGTACATATAGTTGGATCATCTAGAACTTATCAGGCAGACAAACGGAGAATATCTGGTGAAAAAATTTTCAAATCCAAGCCCACAGGTTTGTAATTCTGCATTGACTTTTTACTGGGTTGTAAAATATAAAAAGATATTAGATAGTTCTATGTCTAAATTAGCCTTTTATTACTTTTTATCATTCTTCCTTAGGAGCAAGGTATATATTACGTACTGACAATTTTATTAAAATGCAGATTTTAATATATTTAATGTTTCTTTTGTATTCATTCTAAAATGATTTGCATATTATGTGAGCATCTGAAGAACCAAATGAAAAGAGGAAATATTACAGGAATGATTTAAAATTAATGCAGTCAACCCAGATGTCTAATATTTAATAAAATATTCCCTCTGCATTTTGCTTGTTTTTATAGAAAAAGGCAATTCTGAAGGACCAAAATCTTTTATGGGGTTCTTATTGATACAGCCCTTATTGCTTTCAGCAAAAAAATATTAAAAAGTAAGCACATGAAAGGAGACAGAAAACACAATAATAATTATGTTTTGTGTAATGAAAGACAACTAGGATTTCTTCAATAACTGAAAGATTCGAACTCCATAGGCCAGGAAATGGATTATTAAATGTTAGAAGGGTACTGCTAGATATTACATGTAGCTAGGATCAGCCAGGATCAAGAAAAAATGAGAGTTTCACAAGGGCCAGATTGTAATAGTGTATTTTGTTTGGAAAGTTCAAGAGGTGGCCCACCATTTCTTCCTTTTGAAAAAGCCTCAGCAGCATGAACTTCCTTAGCCAAACAGGACCTGCACTTTGAGGTGAGCAAAGACAAAGCAACTTGTGAAAAACTGGAAACAGGAAAAGTGATAAATGATTATGGTAAATGCTGAAAGATTTATGAGTAAAAAAGAGAAGACAAACAAGCCTGAAAGCCAGATATAAACGTAGCCAGTTACCCATAAAGTAACTTTACCGTATTAGATGGGTTTTTAACTATATTCTTAGCAAAGATGAGCTCTTACTTCTGATGCTTTCTTAACGACCGAGTAGAAAAATAAGACTTTCTCAAAAGGCTTTTTGAAAATAATCTATCATTTAAGATAGGAAAAAACTAAATCTTTTATACTGCAGAAAAGCATGACTTGTTTCATAAACGTGGAGAAGTAAAGAACATAGAGCAGAGGTGATGGGGATATCTATTCTATTAGAATAACAGGTCTGACGGGACTATTATCAGGATATTATAATGTCCTTTGAGGAAAATATGAACAAGTAAGTTTTTTTAATTCTTCAAAGCTAAAGTTCACGAGCAAGCTAAATCACGGACATAAAAGTAAAAACTGGCAAGCATTATGTAAACAAATTCCATGTCTGCTTTCTTTAAGGTAACAAGATTTTACTAGATTATCAACCTCTTGCTTATCCACAGGAAACAGATGAGGATCATTCCTTTCCTGCATCTAGAAACTGATGACAACACCACCTCACTTTCAATGCCAGATGGCAACCATCGAACTCTGAGAAAACAACCAAACACCATTCCTGGATCCCTGCCCACTGCAACAAAGCTTTGCAATATAAGTTGAAAACGACAAGATTTTTTGCATCCTCATTTATATGACTCTATAACCCAAATTGTTTCCAGCAGAAGAAAGGGCCTGATTGAGTGGCTGATTTCCTTTTAAAGGTTTATTCACATAAAGAACATATGCAGACAAACTCATCACCCAACATATGGGGGAAAAAAACATTTAACCTCAATGATATTGTTAGCTTTATCCTCAGGAGAAATTAAAAGTCACCTGATGTAAGTTTACCTGAAATAAAACCATTTTCAAATATTTTCCCCTAATTGAAAAAGTTACTATTTATTCAAATTGCTTTACACTCTAGATAAAAGCTACCACATTTCACATTTATCTTTTACACTATAATCTGGTTGTTTCATTTAAAAATATTTCCCAACACTAATCAACTTACAGTTGGGGGAAACAGTGAATCAGAATTTGTCGTTCATCTAGGCTAAAAGATTATTAACTAAAGGATAAAAATTTAGCAAGAGCATTTATTATTAAATTAAAGACTGTGTCCAGATATGACATAGTATAATAATACAAATGTATAAAGAATTGGAAGGCAATGGACCATGATAAATAGTGTGCAATCCTTGGGACCAGACTGAAATCAGGTTCTTTTGTTTGTGGCCCATGCCACTATATCTATTGCATAACTATTCTATTTGGTACATAAATTTCAACAACCTGTCAACTAGGCTGAAGATTAGAATCACATTTTAACTTAAACCTGCATTCAAGGGAACTAGAAATGGTGTTCTTTTCTCTGCCAGCCTACATGCCTGCTTATGTCCTTGTGTCTGTCTGTCTGTCTCTATGTCTCTGTCTGCTGTCTCTATCACTCTCTCCATCTTTGTCTCTGCTCTGTCTCTCTCTGTCTCTGTCTGTCTGTCTGTCTGTCTGTCTCTCTCTCTCTCTCTCTCTCTCTCTCTCTCACACACACACACACACACACACACTAAAATCCAGGAAATTCATCTATAAAATACATGACTTAAGTTGGGAATGGATGAAATTAAACCGAAATGAAAAGTTTGAGCAGGGAAACCTACTTTTAGAAAAATAAACAAAGGTCTCATGAAAGGCTGATTTCTGTTTTAAAATCTAAATTGCAAAGAACTCATTTGTGAGTACTATAAATGGACCTATTCTCTCAGGGACACAGAAGGAACTCACTCACAAAATTCCCAGTGGAGATGGTTTATGCTCTAAGGGTATCAGACTCTCCCAAGACTTTTGTGGTAGTGTGGTTGGCAATATTCTCTGAGGTCTATCTTAGTCTTTGAAAACTACCCGTCTCTATTAAGTTAAGCTTTTTGGCAGTCACAACACAAACTATCTTTAAAAGGCTAATACAAATTTCAATAATTTCAAGTTCCTTCTGCATATGGAAGAAACTCTGAAAGACGCCCAACTCCCATCTGAATAAATTTGAACTTTCTTTCCCTTTGGTAGCTGCTAAGTGCTACTTACTAGGAATGGCTTTCTGTGCTATACTAAGTTTGCTGCATTTTGATGTGAAATACTTAACATGTCCATGTTAAATTTTAATTTTTGGAATCACTCCACACTATTAGGCTCTCAGAGAGCCATAGCTCTTATGGGCAGAAAAAAAAATCAAGCAAACAAAAAACATTGCTGGAAACCAGCTCTATGGCCTAGAAAGTCTATTTAAAGATGCAAATGTGTGTGCATAGTTAGTGCAGATGTTTTTCTACAGCAACTGTACTTGCCGAGTTTCACCATTTCCATAAAGCACATTAAAACAAGTGTGTGAACACTCTGAGATGAAAGTCTCCAACACTCCTGAGACTTTTAGTGGAAAGTAGAGCCGCCTGACTTTTCTCCAAGCAGACAGGAATGCCCATGATTCAGCAGCCTGAGTAAATAAAAGAGGTCCTTATTTCCTAATTTTGCTGGCTGGCCACACTGCAGCAGCCTCTGTGCTCCTGCCAAAGGGGATGCAGGCCTGGAACTACACCCAGCCACTGAAGGCCTGTCTTTGTTAGCCAGCCAACCTTCCCGACCATCTTCTGGCAACAAAGCTGCCATATCCTGCAAGGAAGACCTCCATCGCAGCCTTGATGGTTCTCTTGTCTGCCTAAAAGGATGGAACAACAGATTTTGCTGGGTCTGTGCTGGAGAAGGACAGTTGGAAACTCAGTTAGCAGCCAAGCAACACCTGTTCGGTCATATTTATGGGGGGAAAGTGTTCATTTACAGAAAAGTGATGTCATCCTAGAAGATGGCATTCCATAGGAAAAAGAAAAGGCTCTGAACACAAAGTACCTTTATGATATGAGCCCTTGGTGCTTCCCTTGCCGGTTAACCCAGGAAGAAGTAGCAAAGTTTTCTAGAAACTTTTATCCCAAAGTGGAAGACACACCAACAAGCAGACCACATGAAGGGCTGTATAGTAGTGATCTAGATAGAACCCTCATAGCTCTGATGTATAACTTGCCAGTGATGATAAGAAAGGCAAAGTAAGTGCACAGACTATTCTGATTTTTTTTTGTTTGTTTTTTTTTGATTTTTGGTTTTTGGGCCACACCCATTGACGCTCAGAGGTTGCTCCTGGCTATGCGCTCAGAAATCGCTCCTGGCTTGGGGAACCATATGGGATGCCGGGGGATCGAACCGCGAGCAAGTCAGATGCCTTACCGCTTGCGCCACCTCTCTGGCCCCTGACTATTCTAGCAAGTCTATTCAAAGGAGATACAAATGAAAATGAAGGTCCAAAATGGAGGTCTGATTTAGGAGGATGCTAATTCTGATTTTGAACCAATAAGCATATCTTAGGTCTGACATGTGCCTGGCCAGATTCTGTAGGAAAGCACTCAAACCTTCTCTAATGCTGAAGGCAACCAAGTGGGCCATGTGTACTTATGAAGGAGAAACCAAAATGACAACGTGGCTTAAATCACTAACAAATTAACTGAATCTCTGACATGAAACTTCTGAACACTTTGATTCTCCCTAAATCTGGACCTCGAAGAAGCTGGCTTACTGATATCTTTTTGCTACCTGAGCTCATTCATTGTAATGGCAAACTATGCTTTGGGGACTCCCTCTCATGTGTGTGCAAGTACACAAAGCAAGGTTTCCTTAACTGGGCTTAACTGGGACAGGATTTACATCAATGTGAGGAAAAGAAACAAAAATACTAGCTGGTGTGCTAGCTTTGTTTGCCAGAACAGTGGTGACTCAGAATGAGAATGGAAAGTCAAGAGTCTGGAGTTTTATTCCTAGCTTCATAACAGACTTAGAGATTGACCTGGCCAAGTCATCTAATCTGCCCCTGCCCCTACCTAGGTATTTCACCTGCAATATGAAGATAATAATTCTTGCTACTTGCCCTCTAGGGTGTTACAAAGGTTAGTGAATGTTTCTAGGGCACCTATCATTGCTGAAAGAAAAGCTGCATATGTAAACAAAAAGATTTATATGTGTTGCATGCATGTTTTTTATGTATCTACACGTTAGCTACTGTGGTATAAATGTATTTTAATATTTTTCTTTCCTTAATGGAAACACTGAGCTATTAGCTGCAAGGATAGGTCCAACAGAAATCAGCAGTACCTTAAGCACTCACAGTTGTATATTCAGTCGTCAAGAAACTAAAATATAAATTGTTGCTGATATCTAAAAATTAATGTACCATAAATCCATGCTGGCTGTGTTCCAAGTATTAAATTATCATACATAAGATATAATTTTGGCTCTTTACAGAGAGATAACCTTAGAGCAAGTATTTTCACGTGGAAATCTTAAACGAACTCTGTAATTTTAAAATCATCAACCTACTCCTTTAAATATTAGCAATATAATCATCACATTACTTGTCATCAAACTAAATTCATTTAGTAAGTTAAGTTTTTAAGAGAGGAACAATAGTTTAACGAGACACAAAAGCAAATTTCCACATGAATTCCACATTGGTTAAAAATAATGCCTTCTTCCTGCCAGCTTTTATTTTGGCAAAATTGTAGTAGCAATTTCTAAATTTTATACAAACAGCTTCTATACTATTTTTTCTTTTATGAACTAACTGAGCCACCTTAAGATCAACTGAAGGGAAACTTCAGATGTGCCCCACTGCTAAGAGAACTTAGAATTATTGAAAGAGTACAATAGTTTGAAATGCATGCTTAACGGACAACACCAGCATCTGTGATGTGTCAACAGTTATTATTGAACATCTTCATATTTAAACTCACCCACCCCAATCATGTTTAAATGGATGGTTTAAAAGAAATGGTCATTCTAAATAAGCCATTATGTGTCATTACACAATTGCTTCCCTTCACTCTCAACTGAAATGTCAACAGTTTTAGAACGCTTCAGCCCTTTATGCTTCTTGTTTTGTTTAGCTTTTCCTAAAAAAAAAAAAAAAAAATCAACCCATATGAAGCTCACTCCTATGTCACAGAACCAATTTAACTATTTGAAAACGAATATGCTTTACGGGGTGTTCCGAAGAAAAATGTGAATTTTAAAATTAATTGTAACTCACAGGTGCCTTTTAATTCTGAGCCTTCCCAAATTATTCTAGAAGGACAATTAACTGCATTACCAGATATTGAAAACGAGGTGCTACCATTAATGAGAGCAGCTGCGGAAGAGTAGAGTTGGTAATGTACTTTTTCAACAGACTTAAGATGAATTCCAGATATCAGAGCTCTGAGGTTATTTTTTCTATCATTATTTCTTAATAAAGAGAGGCTCACTCCTCCCCCCCATACTCAGTTAAAGTCTCTAATGAGCCAATATATAAGAGATAAGAAATTATAATGCGTCGTTGTCCTATGTAAAGTGATCCTGATCTTTCTAGCTACAGACAATTTCTATTACATGTGCAGAGAGAAGTACAAACGTTTTGCTTACTGTTGCTTAAAGTTCATTTGAACAGACGGCGCTCAATGAATTCCATCTTTGGCAGCCAAATTAAACAGAAAACAGTGCATTCTTAAGCAGTTCTCACTTAACTCCACCTCTCCAATCAGAGGAAAAAGCTAACGTGAACCCAGTTCAGAACAGTCATCATCTCGCTCATGAAAACCAAGACATGGTGTTTTTGAAGCAATACAGAAGGAAAGTGGTTTACAGCTATGGGATAAGGGATAATGGGTGATAACCTTATATATATATATATATATATATATATATACATATATATATATAATATACCTTATATATTATATATATATATAACTAATGATAAGCATCAGGCTCAGCACTCAGTAATTGGCAATCATGAATTCCACACATGCTTAGCGCCTGTGACTATGAATCTTCTGCTTTAACATGTTTATCCTTTCTTTATGGTGACACACATCATTACAGTCAATTTCCTGACTCCTGTCTGTTATTGTTGTTGTTTTATCTCTGTTATTCTGAGTAAGACATGTACCAGTTAATTTTCAGTCTTGTAGTTATGTGACTTCATACTGCATGAAATTTGAAGTTTCTTAACTTTCTGTTCATTCACGTATTTGACCAACATTTATGTGACCAACTTACTATAGGTTAACATATAATATTTCTTTTGGAAGGAGCCAACTCAGTGGTGTTCAGGGGCTATTCTTGACTCTTTCTTCAGGAGTGACCCAAGTAATGCTCAGGGTACCATAAATTAGATGCTAGGGGTTTAACAAAGGTCAGCTGTGACCTTTGTTATCTTCACTGTGCTTCTTACAAATTTGAGAACTACTTATTTTTTTCTAAATTTGACTTTTAGTTATTATCATAAACAATGTTTCAACTAGTTAGCTTAAGAAAAACAAAACATTGAAAAGAACTTTCTGAGCTGCTAAGTTATAAAAATGTATTAAACTATTACTACTACAGGGAAAGTCAAATTTAGGTTACAGTGGGTATATATGAAAAAAGCATAAAAGAATAAAATGAAATATTAAGTTGTGGGTTTTTTTTTTAATTTTTGGATAAGGTTGAGTTTTGGGCTACACCCAGTGGTGCTCAGGGGTTACTTCTGGCTCTGCACTCAGAAATTGCTCCTGGCAGGGGACCAGATGGGAGTCAGTAATCAAACCTGCATGAAAGGCTAAAGTCATACCACTGTGTTATTGCTCCAGCCCCTAAATCTTTTTTCTTCTAATAGTGTCTTATTAATTCAAATGATTTAAAGTAAGCAGTTTTAAGAAGAAACACTAAATCTACAAAAATTCTTCTAATGCTATTGCAGATATCTTGATAACTAATGTGCAATACCTTGTACCTTAATAGCTGCATAACTGTTTAGTTGTGATTAGTTAACTGGGGTACCAAATGGCATGCATTCAAAATTTGAAGATACATTTGAGAGTTCTGACGTTGTTGTAGATTAACAACGATTTCAAATTAGCCTGCTTACTGAAATAAGAGGACAGAAGGTTAGAGAGATGCCACCATAAGGAACATTCAGGGGTTTTTTTTTTGGAGGGGGGCGTTGTTTTTTGTTTTTTTTTGGTTTTGGTTTTTCAGCCACACTAGTGACGCTCAGGAGTTACTCCTGGCTATGTGCTCAGAAATCACTCCTGGCTTTGGGGACCATATGGGATGCCAGGGGATGGAACCATATTCCCTCCTAGGCTAGCGTTTGCAAGGCAGACACCTTAAGGCCTGCACCACCTCTCCAGCCCCAAAAGTTCATTCAAAAGTTCATTTTAAAAATGGTCTCAACAATCAACTAAAGGATTTCAGAAAGTTCTACCAAATTAATGATTTTCTTTCTTTTTTTTTGGTTTATGGGTCACACCCGGTAGTACTCAGAGGTTATTCCTGGCTCCATGCTCAGGAATTGCTCCTGGCAGGCCCGGGGTGGGGGGGGGGCGCGAACGACCATATGGGACTCCGGGGTTCAAACCGACGACTTTCTGCATGAAAGGCAAACACCTTACCTCCATGCTATCTCTCTGGCCCCAAATTAATAGTTTTCTAAAGAATTGCCTATTATGCATAAGAATTTTTAAAGAGCTCAGATTATATAGAAAAGCAGAATCTAGTTTATTAGAATGTTTCATCAGGCTAAATTGTACGACTGAATAGTTTCCCAATGTGTAGACTTCAGTCCAATGATTTTTGCATTGTAAAAAAAACTTTGTTCACATGAAATGTGAACAGTCCTGAATGCAGTTCACTCAAGCTAAATTTCACCTGCATCACATTCACAGCATCAGGAAAGCTGACATGAATTTTCGGCAGTTTAAAAAAGGCCACACTGTATACTTCGCTGCAGATAAAGTCACTAGAGAATACAAAAGTGTTGAAAGGCTAAAATTTAATTAATGACCAATTAGCACCCCCTGTGGGTTCATTGTGCAGTAAAGTGATAAATACGGTGTGCTAATATAGAAAAGGCTGTTACAAAGATTAGGGGGGAAATATTACTACAATTATCCATTTGGCATTACAATACAATGGATTTTACTCATTTGATTTTATGTTTATGTGTGTGGTATATCATAGGAACCCTTAAGGCCAACTACCAATAACCATTTGTAATTTTAAGACACAGACATTGATTCACACAGGTTGTCAAGCTGAAGTGTAAAAGCCAACCAGACAATCAGTGTGTACCACTTGTCAACCACCCAGGAGCTACAACTCATAGAATTAATACTAACCATTTATTCATGTTTATGTACTTAAGGAGATGTTATGTGCTGTGATCTATTTTTTTAAAAAAAGGAGGGAAATTGGGCCAGTTTCAGGTGGCGTGTATAAAAATGCACATTACTAATCACTAATGCATCAGTACAACTTAGAATTATCTTAGTGTTTCACTAGAATTACTTTTCCAATAACAGTAATATACATAATGAAACTAAAATGACAAGTGAGGGTTGAATCTAATAAACTCAAATGTTAAAATGAGCTTTTAATGGGGCCAGAGCGATGACAGAAGGGTAGGATGCTTGCCTTGCATGCAGCTGACCCAAATTCATTCTCGGCATCTCCAGTCCCCTGAGCACTGCCAGTATATTTCTGAGTACAGATCCAGGAGCAGGCCCTGAGCACCACTGAGTGTGACCGCCCCACCCACTCCCTCCCCAACACACAAACTCAGTTTCAAACCCTAACATCAGATTTGGTCCCTCAAACACCATCAGGAGTGATACCTAAGCACAGAACAAGGAATAAGGCCTGAGCTAAGCCACTATGGCCCAAAATATAAATAAGAGGAAAAGATCCTGGCAAATGATACAGATCAGCAAGCATTAGGTACATGCTGCATCATGATCATGATCATCATCATCATCATCATCATCATCACAATAACAAAGAAAGAGAGAGAAAATTTTATTAGCTCATCTATTTCTTTTATTAACAAGTATAAATATTGGTATATTTATTTGGCATTATTACAAATAAATACTTGTATATTATTATTATTGAACTGTAATCAAAATGGTGCTGCAGATGAGCCAGAGCAATGGCTAGCTATTAGGATGCTTGCCTTACATGTGGTCCACTGAATTTCAATCCCAGCACACACATAGTCCCCTGAGCCCTGCCCAGTGTGATCCCTTCTGAGTAAAGAAAGAGCAAGGAGTTAAGCTATGAGAACTGCTGGGTGTGGCCCAAATGGGCGCATGTATGATTTCATGCGAATCTGTTTGTCTGGGACCCACATCCAGTGGTGCCAGAGTTAGAACCCTGTTGGCCACCTGTAAGATAACACATTAATCCATGTACTATTTCTTCAGTCTCTTTTATGCAGAGTTGCCTATGACTAAATGACTCGTGCTAAACTAAGTTTATAATATTTCAGATATATCATTATAAGGTATTAATCATAACAATTTGCTTCTTAATATGAGTAAACACTTAATTATATCTTAATAAAACACTTCTTTAGGGAAAGATTATGATCCCATTTTACCAATATATATTTTACTAACATATTTTATTAACTTGGATATATATAAAATATTTAATCTCAAGTATTTACCTGTGCAATATTATGTAAAGTATTTTGCCAAATATTTCATAACTAGTGGCAAGAACAAGATTCAAACCTCTGAGATACTATGTATATCTTTTCGTTTTGTTTACATGTAAGGAAATTTTCAAATTACAAAAATAATGTACAAGATAACAATTTAAGGCAGTTTGGTCACAGTGATAAGACAGGTAATGAAAATGTCTGGAATCTGTGATGGGGCCCGAGAATGACTACATAATTCAACAATCTTTGCTTCAAAATTATATGGCAAGCTCTTACCCTCTGGTGTCCAACAAAGTGGAGTGCACAAAATTCCACTGAAACTGAATGTGTAAATAGGATCTTAATAAGAGCAAATAAATTCCCTTCAAATAAGAAATCTTAAAAAAAAATAAAAACCTATTTAATTCACATCTGAAATGGGCCAATCCTAATTATAGATGTGAAACCTAAGGCAATGTTTTTTTGCCTTTGAAAAAGAAAACAACTAAGAGCAAAGAGCACCTATATCTGTCCAAGGTTTATTGGCATGTCTCTGGCAAACTCATGTTTCTGATACTCAAAGACATAAAACCTAGTATCCCAGTCCTGGGAGCCTAGCTGCCTCTGTGCTGTCTGTAAAAAAGGGCTGCTTTCTGAATTTTCAGGAAACTTCCTGCTACATTTCTGCTCTACTCTTTTCTCTGAGATAACCTGATGTTGTTTGGCATGGGTTAGGCATACCGCTGGGTCTTCCTTGAGGGATCCAGAAGAGAAAAAAAGAAAGAAAGAAAATAAGTGAATTTGATTGAAGCCTATGCAGAGAAAAGAAAGTCAAGACTGTCAGTCCTAACTTTTCACATGTATAAAACATAAGGTTTACGACCTGTGAGAAGTCTTAACCTTTAGAAGAAAAAGGGCTAACTTTACAGACCAAAAAAAAAAAAAAAAAAAAAAAAAAAAAAAAAAAAAAAAAAAAAACCCAACAAAACAAAACAAAAACATAGGTCGTTGAGGATGAGTGAGGTACTATGACTTCTAAGTTGTTAGCTGACTGCAGCACTAAAATCCAAGTGCAAGTGTGTGGCAACCAGGCTAGCAGCTTGTTTTATTTATGTATTAGAAAACTCAATGTCTATCCTCCCCTAATTGTCCCTGTTAAAACAACAATAAATTCAACTGTCTCTAGGTCACCAGCTTTTATAGACAAATAAAACTAGAAACAATGTTCAGTTTGATTCATTTTCTTTTGTTAAAAACAGCACTGTTTTTTCTATTACGGAAAACAATTTACGTTAATTGACATGTATACCCACTTATGAAATGGAAACAAAAACTTCTTTATAGTCCTACTCATCATAACCTACTGTTCAAAAACCATAACAGCTTATTTCTTGACTTTACATCTAGCTACCAGGCAAAAAAAAAATATATATATATATATATGACACATATTCTCCTGTAAGGCATTTCTTCCTCCTCCTGTCTTCCTACCATTCTCTCCTTTGAGGAGATTGGCAAACAAAAGTGAATGAGAAGGTGTCATCAATAGGCTCTGTGTTCTGCTTCACCTTCCTCTTGCTCCTGTCTCTGGAGGCATTCCCTGCCATTCAGTCATTCATCCCAACGAGAACCTACACACAATGAGGAGGGCTTAAGCTGCCCTTCCTCAAGGATGATTGTGATTCCCACAGCACAACAAAAACCAAGGGCTGACCCTCTGCCCCAACCCCATGACCCAGGGCAGCTTAATTTGCCCACCATCTGCTCCTCAATCACCCAAATGTCTCTTGAAATTGCAGGCTCCTGGGGGCCAAAGTGATATTACAGTGGTGGACCTATGTCCAGTCCAGAGTATGCCATATGTCTCCCCAAATCCCACCAAGAATGATCCCTGAATACAGAACCAGGAGTAAGCTCTAAGCACTGCCTGGTGTGGCCCCAATTTTTTTTTAAAGGAAAAAACAAATAATTTACCATTCTCTACCCCAAGCCTACTGACTCTGAAAGGGGTCCAGAAACCTCCACATTTAGTTCAATTTAAGTGTCCTTCTCACTCCTAAGTTTGAAAAACATCTACAGAACCTTGCAGTTCTTCCTGAAGCATTTAAGTCCTCTGCTTCAAGTTTGCTATTCCATACTCTGCCTTTTCCATATTTACTGTTCGACATATGCTAGAAGAACACCAATAGAATAGCTTTCCCTCAGGGCCCGGGAGATAGCATGGAGGTAAGGCGTTTGCCTTTCATGCAAAAGGTCATCGGTTCAAATCCCGGTGCCCCATATGGTCCCCCGTGCCTGCCAGGAGCAATTTCTGAGCATGAAGCCAGGAGTAACCCCTGAGCACTGCCGGGTGTGACCCAAAAACCAAAAAAACAAACAAACAAACAAACAAACAGAATAGCTTTCCCTCACTTAGCCAAAAATGAAACTTAAACCCAACCTAACCCCAACTCGTCCAAGTAGCTTTTAAAAAAGACAAGGAGACCTTTGTTTTTCCATCCTATAGCTGCAACCTTCTACTTTGAGTGTGACTCTGGGCTTCAAATCGTCTCCATTTTCTGTTCAATTAGCTCCAATAATTTACTTCCTCTATGCAGAAAAAAAAAAGGTGTTGACAATAGCTTATATTTCTAGGAAAAGTCAGTACCATTTTAAAGAGTTCCAAGTTCACAGTGGCTGAGTATTCTATGATAAACATATAGTTGTGAGTAAAGTTTGTTTTAAGTGTGTTATGAAAAAAAATTATTTCCTAAACTTAGTGGATAATTACTCTCTAGCTCTAAATAGCTTGATTCACACTACAAAATGTAGCATACTATATAAATAATTTCACAAAAGTGGAGAGATTGTACAGTGAGTAAGGCATATAAGGTCATCTGAATACCTCCAAGAGTGATCCTGAGCACAGAATCAAAAGTTGAGCACTGTATTGTATGTCTTAAAATAATAATAATAATAATAATAATAATAATGTTGATTTCACAATAGGAAGTTTGTCCTAAAACAGTACAAAGCAAATGAATAGCTGATGTAGGAAGAGAGTAGTGGAAGTGACACACTTATAATCAATAGGACTTCCTTTTTCTACTACTAATTCATCTGATTAAATGCCTCAAGTTCAGATAACTCTAGAAATTATAGATACATTTTTTTAACTGGCTTCTATCAGTCTCTTGCATTTCCTTGGTTCTGTGCATAAATGGGGTAGTCCATAATGTAATGAAACCTTGGGCTGACAAAACTTGAAATGGGAGGGAAATAGAAAAGTGACTTGATCTCAAATGATTTTTTATTGGCTTCATTTACATCCTGTTTAAATTCTTTAGAGTAGTTCAAGGTGTCTTATCTCTGACTACCAGTGATTATTTTGTTGTCAAAGCACTTTCTCCCTCTCCTCCTACCCCTTTCCCTCAAGCACTTAATTTTTCTAGCTATCTTATCTTATCACCCACATCTCTGCAGGCTAAGAAGAACCCATAGTTATCTTATTGTTGCTTGAGGCTTGGAGAGACAAATGAAAGTTTAAGTGAAAAGAAAATACCCTCTTCTGCATTCACTTTAGACATACTCTCCCTCACTTTCATTAGTGCTAAATAGTATAAAAACATTTCACCTGTCATTTCTGTGCACATAGAACAACTACTACTATCAGTTAAGTAGACTGGTTCTGGGACCAGAATTATTGCACAGTGGTAGGGCATTTGCCAGGCACGCAGTGACCCGAGGTGGACCCTGGTTCAATTTCCTGTGTACCATATAGTCCCCTGAGACTGCCAGGAATGATTTCTGAGCACAGAGCCAGGAGCAATTCCGGCATGCTGCCAGGTGTGGCCCAAGTCTCCCCGAAGAAGAAGATTGGTACTAAATCGTTTGTACTATGTTGCCTATTAGCCTTAAATAATGCAAGTGCTCACTTGCCTTTGCCAGGACACTGCACCTCTCATCTCGGGTCATTGATGCACATTATCACAGAGGAGTAAGCTCCAATAATCTACTAAGAAGAAAAATTAACTAAAAGGCATTGCTACAAATGGAGAATAGTCCCGAGGAAAAAAAAGCCAATGTACAGGTACCATAAAGTCAACATGGATACTGATGGCTATTAGAAACATAGTCGCATTTTCTCTGATAGAAACCCAAACACTATTATTTTAAATCTATTAACTAATCACACAGCTTTTCAGGGAGTTAAAACATTGAAGAACTTGACCCTTTCATAGCAAAAGAACTCAAGTGGGGTATACAATAGAATCACCCCTAGAACTTTTAAAATATCTGGATTTTTCCCAGATCAATTAAATTAGACACTCAAAATTGGGGTCCCTTGGTAATGCAATCAGGGTGATAATCACTGACCTAGACTATCATGAGTCAATTTGAAAATTCCTATAGAAAGTGGTTCCAAAGCCAGATGTTGCCAAAACAATTTCACATCCTTTCTGTACTCACCTCCCTCATGGCTGGCAAGACAGTAAAAGGGACAGTATTTCATAGTGAATGCAACAGTCTGATTTTTTTTTAAGTTCCAGCAAGGAATAGTGAACACTACAATCATTCATTATTATCACATGTGAAAGAGCAATCTGTGAGCAGTTATTAGGCATCTCATCTGTATGTTTTATATTCCTTTGAAACATTCCCATTCCTCTTCTCCTTCATTCCCAACACCCCATGGGCTCCTTTATATTAGCGATAACCTCATCCTTTCACCTGCGGTGAATGCTCTCTTAATTGTCCATTATCTTAGTGTGTCAGCACAAAAGAGCAGGGATGGAATCCTTGTCCAAACTATTTCACCTCCTCTCCAGAGAGTGATGCCCTTGTCAAGGCATTAAAGACACTAAAACCTGCCACTTATCAGAATTGTATTTGAATCGAACCACTGTCCTTGAAAACTGGAGGCAGGAGATGGTATCAAGCTCACAGCAGTGCCAGCTCCAGTCCCATGGTGGCTGGGACAACTGAAGAGATCCATTCCACACATGGCTATGAGACCCTCGTAATAGAATTTGCAGGTAACAAGGAAGTTATGTTCATTCATTTCCTTAGTGGTTGAATAAGAAGAAATTCTTGGGTCAGAATATAAGAATATAAGACAACAATTTCAAAGCGTAAGTCCTCTCTTTAATATAAACTCACTGAAGAACAAAACCATAAACTCTACTAAATTGTGCTATATCTCAAAGTACAAGCAAATGTAAATCAAGAATGTTAAAGCATTACATTTATATTGTAATATTGGGAGAAAAAGAGGAACATTTTTTAAGTGGTCCATTGATATATTTTTAGATTAAGGTACGTTCTGAATAGAATTTAAAAAGAAAAAGAAAATATATATGTTGAGCATCCAAGGTGCTTTGTGTGCCTTCTACATCTGCAAATCTGCCACTTTAGACTTCTTTCTTACTCCATTTGAACCCATTTTGCCTTAGCAAAAAAAGAATTTATGCATGCTTTTAACAAGTAAACAAGTGTACAGATTAATTCAGAGAGCAGTAATTTTCAAAATTTTCTATGTTTAATGTGCACTGCAGTTAAACTACTTTTTCTGTACAAATTAATTTACTGCATCAGTGATCGATGTTTATGTTTAGGCAATTTTATTTCTCAGTATGGTAAAATTAGACCTAATAGTTGCAACCTGTTATGTCCAATCTGTCACTGAAATTCAAATTGCCTTTTTCCTATTATTCAAGGAGCAATTTGGAGGAATTAAAGCATCTAAAAATGGAAGACAAACAATCCTCTATAAGGACCAAATAGCCTGTGTCATCAACTAAATCCACGCCCTGTGATCTCTTCTAACGCATGTTTTTTTTTTTTCAACATGATTTTTGAGGTTCTCAAACTTTCACATCTGCCAAGTCACAGAGGAGAATTAGGATAAACCAAGACCTATACTCTAATTACGTTTAACCTATAAGAGAAGTGGTCAAAGGTTCAAAATTTTAGTTGCTGATTCCAAACTACGATCCCCATGTAAAGTATTAGACCATAAACTTAGTTCACTGCATATATAATAATGCACTTGTAAATTACAAGTATTATAATAATTTACTTGTAAATTAACAAAAGGCTTTTTAAGTTTTCATCACTTGGTAAAAAAAGAACTTCCAAAGATACTTTTTCTAATATTCTTGACTATCATCTTTAATTCCCACCTTACCCAAAAGTATTTACTATGGGTTATAGGAAAATTACAAGCAGATTGAAGAAAGTTTCATAAGGATGGGACAGCCTTAGTTTTCCCTTGTGGTTTACATTTCAAAATTATAATGAAAATCTGACAATTTCTATCAAACCAACCATCTTGTTAACATCACAGTGGTCACTGCCTCTTAAAATTGGTGCCTGTTTGACAAAAAAGAAATATAATCCAATTAAATGAGAGTCTACCTTCAATTGAAGTCTATTTAATGTCACAAATGGTCTCAGCTTATGAGCTATTCTTTAGTCTCTGGGGGATACCAACTACGTTCTTCTGGAAAGGCAAAAAATATAACCCACACGTTTGTATGCACTGCCACTGAGACTATTTGCATATGGCTTTCTCTCTAGAAGGAGCTATGAGGACACAACGATTAAGAGAGTAATTATTGTTCAGAACTACAAAGCTGAGAGTCACTCTGCTTCAAGCAGACTTGGCATTTCTAGAATAAGACAATCTTTCTTCTCTTCTTTCTCTCTAACTTTTCCATTATCACTTTTTAATTTCAAAGACAAACTCATTTCCTCAGACAATTGCTTAGATCATCAAGCTGATTAATAATTTTTCCTCAAAGCAAGACTGATTAATGTGGATTATTCAACTGATTAATACTGTCGCTATAGCACACATCCAAGTGAGTTGTATGTGTCTTGTTTTCCAACTTTTTTTGTAATCGATTCTAATTAATGTGACTTGGTTTGGTTGTTTGGATATCTTCATCATAATGTGAATTTGAGAACTTTGTCCTTTTTTTGGATTTTTCAAACACAAAACTAAGAAAAGATAAATGAAAACATATTCTACGACAATAATAACCTCTTCTATGGGTGGGAGATAGTTCAAGTGGTAGAGCTTGTGCCTTTCATGTCTGAGATGCTGAGTTCAAAATTCAATACTGCATTGCATCCTCTCCCTTAGCACTGCTTGGTAAGGAAGGCACTACGCATTTCTAGGCCTGACCCCTATTAAATCTACTGTCAGTATCAAACAATGACAAATGCTCTGCTTGAGAATACAAAACTGATTACTAAGCAGTGGGGGTAGAGTAGTATTGGAAAGAAACCGTCTAGAGATGATACAGGACAGTTCTTGAGGGCCATAGACACATTGGTGCAGTGCCTTTAAACATCAATATCATACATTTTAATGCTGTTACAAACATGTAACTTAAACTATAATTTAAAAATATTTTTAATGAATAACTGTTCATCTACAAAAATATATGGATTTTAAAATGCCAACCTTATCCATGAGAGGACAAATGATGTGAACTAAGATTTAACCTTCCCATTCTCCACTAACTATGAGAGTTTTCACCCCAGTTGCACAAGAAACTAAAAATCTCCCTTCTTCCCAACAGTGGTGAAAAGAAATTATACTACACTGCTCTGGGACCCATCACAGCATTTCCCTTGTCAACACACAATGCAGATGTGTTCCTGCTTTCAACTTGCCCAGAGATTTCTTTCCTTCGTCTCTCTCTAGCTCTCTTTACCTTTCCCTCTCCTTTCTGATATCTCTCCTATTCCCTTTCTCTCCCCTTGCTCCAGTTCCTGTGCTTAACATAGTAGAGTCTCTATTCTCGTTTCCTATGAAATATAGGAAAGAGATCAGAAATTCCTGCTCATACAGTGAATCCAGAAGAATCTTAGTCTGTCCTTAATAAAGACTTCCAATTCAAACTCCCATATAAATAATGGTAAAAATCATGGTTAAAATTATAATCTTGTTTAATAAAGTCTCTAACACAAACCAGTGCCATCTTTATGAAAATTGCAAAAACCAACATCCTTCTATCAAGCACTGTTGGATTTTTCTTCAAACAGAGCACACTGTTGTTGGGAACCTTTGCATTACAAGCAAACAATATACATGCCCTTTTGCTACACTGGCCATGCATTAAGCCTCATACTACAAGACAGCAAGCTAGCCTAAGAACACAATCCCCGTGTTCTGTGTTGTTCCACTGCAAAATATGAGATACATTCCAAACAAACAACTATGAAATAAACTTTTGGTGCTTTTCAAAATGAAAAGTCAATGATTCAACTTTGTTCTAGAAATTTCTCATTGATCTCATTATGCAAACTTGCTTTATCTCGATGTGTCTCTTATGAAAAGAAAAATATTCAATTACATTAGTTTTATTGTGGATCATCAAATACATTTTAATAGTCTTTTTTTTTTATAAAAGCTCTTGCATAAATCCTGATGTCTTTAATATAATGTACTTTTTAAAAGTCTATTTTTTGTATTTATTTTCTACCTAACTGGATGATGAAAGACATGTAAGGATGTGCCTTATTTGAGGAAAAGTAACTGATGTCTCTTTGTTTTTATTTGGAGGGGAGGTGAGCATATTGGCAGTGCTCAGAGTTTGCTTCTGACTCTTATGGGGCTTTATGTGCTACCAGAGACCGAACCTGGGTCAGCTGCATGCAAGGCAAGTGCCTTAATCACTGTAGTCTCTCTCAAATCCCCTAAGCTCTTTTCTTAACACATTTAAGTTTATTTATTCATTCTTTCACACATTCAAACAGACTTTTTGCTGGATACTAAGACATATACCTATGCAAAATGATATATCAACCCATCTGGTTTTCAGATAAATATGTACAGCAACATTTAAATGTATGCTTGTTTTTGTGCTCTTTAGGATAAGACTAAAACAACTATTAAGTAGATTAACTACTCAAGGCCACTATATTTAATATTTTATGATTATTTACAATGCATAAGGTTCTTTGGTATAAATACATAAATTCTGATACCTTAGTCAACTACAGTGGTGAGTTAATTTTCTTAAATGGAGCAAAATCCTCTTCTTCATAGATTTATTTTTGTTTTGTTTTATCCTATTTCATATCCTCCCAAGTAATTATTCCAAGTAATTTGTTGGGTAAATTCTAGATTGTGTTACATAAAGGGTTTACCAAAGCCCATACATGTGACTATTACTGTTATGACAATAATAATAACTTAGTGATAATTTAGTCCTCTTTTCTTTTGAAGCTTGAGTTTGTATTTAGAGATTATACTATTTGCATTAATCTTCTACTTATCTTCCACCGCCTCTTAAAGGAACATGTGTCTTTCTGGTGAATCTGCCTCCCAAACTTATCTCTCACTAACATGCTAACTTAAGAGTGAGTTCAACATGAGTATTGATTTTCTATCTTCACCTATCAAAAGATTTTATTTAATTACCATTAAATAAATGTTTATTAAATGACATTTCTTTCTCCCCTCCCTTTTAAAATCATGAACTTATCTTTTACTGTAGCTGTGGTCATAGAATATATCCTAGACATTTCAAAGAAAAGATTCCATAGAGCTCTAGTCTATTCGACAATGTTCATTGATTCTCAGACATACATTATGATATAAAACTGCAATTAATTGATGAATCAATATAGTTCAGAAGGTGTTGGAAAAATATAACCTGAAAGTCAAATGTACATGCTTTACATAATAAATATTTATTAGCTGACAGCTATGTTTGAGCTGTTTCATACAGCTAAGTTGACAAAAAATGTTATAGGCATAATCCAAATAATTTCTTGACATGACTTTCAGAGTAAAAATTTATCACACCTATATTACAGGAACTGTTCTAAATTACTAATGCTATTTCATACACTAATGATAAAAATTCAATATTATTTTTATTTGTGTCTTATTTCTATGGTCTTTTGCTACATGAAAAGAATTAGGCCAACTTAAATCAACTGAAATACAATGGAAAGAACCTTCAGGCATGAAATTATATTTGAAACAAACTATACTCTAACATTAACAATACAACTTTAATTCTGCTAATGGATGAGAAATTTCATTCTTCAATCATTTTGATATTTTTCATTGTTTTTAAAATTATATAATTCATTAATACTTTCTTCCTACAAAGCAAATTTTCTTCTAGAATCTATTATGCATTATTTGATTATATATGACAGTGGCAAAATGCAGCCATCTATTAGCTTTCAGCAAGAATATAAATTCAGATATATAAATTATTACCAGAGTTTTTTTTTGTTCACTAAATTCTACTGTGGTATAGATTTGAAATCAGCCATTTTTCCTTGTTTAGGGTTCTTCTTCTTTAAAACTGTCATCGTTTAAATTGCTCAGAATTTGTTCCTTTTATTCCCATAAGAATGATTGCTATATGCATGAATTTCTGCCTCCAGCAAAGACTGTAACAGTCTTTCACCTATTGGCCTTAGAGATTAATGTCTGTATGGGTGCCAGATTCTTCAGAAACTAGCTGCCAAATGTGTTACCTTCAAAAGAGTGAGTTCTGATCTTATCATTCCCTTTTGTAAAATGCCTCTGCATTCAGAAAAGCATGCTGTAAATATATGTTACACATATTTTACAGGTTTTGATTTTGATTTTGCTGAAATACCACATTCCCTACACCCAATTCTAATAGATTGTTATCTTAAAATGCAAAGCATCTTATGAAGAAATCTGTACTTACATTTGGTTTTTCTTTGGTTTGGGATTCTTTCTGTTTGTTTGTTTGTTTGTTTGTTTGTTTGTTTATTTTGTAACATCAAGTTTACTCCTGACTCTGTACTGGGGATAATTCCTGGTGGAGTTCGGAGAACCAGAGGTGGTGCCAGGAATCAAACCTAGGTTGGCTACATGAAAGGCAAATCTACCTGCTATACTAGCATTTAAGCCTCAGCTACTTCCATTTGTTTAAAAATGATTATAAGAAAAAAAAATTTAAGTGAAATTGTTTTAAAAATGTGACAATGAGGGACTAGAGTGATAGCACAGCAGTAGGGCATTTGCCTTGCTCAGAGCCGATCCGGGACAGACCTTGGTTCGATCCCTGGTGTCCCATATGGTTCCTAGTGTCAGGAGTGATTTCTGACTGCATAGCCAGGAGTAACCCTGAACCTCATAGGCAAAAAAAAAAAAATGACACTGAACATAAAATACCAATTTTTAGATTTGCAAATATTCATCAACCAAACAATAAACCAACTGAGTGCTAATTTTTCTGCTTGGATTTTTCAAATTTGCAAAAAGATTTGAAAAGAACCTACCTACATATATGTTTTTTATTTTGATTCTGTAATTATAGTTCTACAAGGCAAACATGGCAGTTTGCTCTGTACTAAACTCAATTGCAAACATATTTGTAATCATGGTGCTTAAATAAAGATATTATAAAAAAAGAACAATATTGGTCAAAAAAATAAACAATAGAATCCATGCAAATGTCTTTCATTTCTCTTTCTCTATTTTTATTTTCTAGCTGTCCTCTTCAATGTCTTCTTATTAGTCAAGACTCTAATATATTCCAGATGAATAAACAACTTCAGCACTGTAGTAAGTACCACTCTCTTAAATCTAGGATTTGTTATAATCACACATTCTATCATCTCTTAAGTTAAAAAAGGTAAGTTTTTATACCTATTTCTACAGAAAGACCCTAATAAATGCATTGCAACCACGTTTTTATTCCTTAGCAGTACAATATTCCAAGAGATGACTAACTCTGCAGTGGAACATTATACAAATCCTTTGAAACCCTAAGTAGTTTGCGTAAACTCAATCATCCTTATACAGAAACCATAGACAATCAATACAAATGCAATGTTAGCAATGACATTAGAGAAAGTATCCCAGAATTCTTTGCCATATGCAATAGTATATCCAGTAGTCACTGTATATTCCAAAGAAGCAGTCAAAACATAACACTCTAATTATAATGCACTCTTGGTGAATAGCTAAATATTTTGCTTTTTCTCTTATAATAGAAATTATTTGGAGAAAATTATTTACACTGATGGTATTGATTAGTTCAGGGCTATTATTTCTCTGATTTCATACTGTTGATATTTCAATGTGAGTTTACCGTGTAATTTAACCAATCAAAATATGTTCAAGTACTGATATTTAAAAATTAAATTTCACTCAACAATCATTATTTCATGTATTTTTACTTGAAACATTTTTAGGCTAGAGGAAAATAGGTCTTTATATAATCAAAAGAAAACAGGACAGGGAAGTAATAATAAGGTGTAAAAGTACATATTATCCCAATGTATGTGGCTAATAGCTTTTGTATAGCATTAGCACCCTTCTTACTGCTCCCAGTTTACTAATGTTCTTACTAATACTAGACTCCTAAGGGTGGTTCTATAAATAAGACATTTATATAGAAAACTAGGAAAAAATGAAAGGTTATAATATTAACATGCCAAACTCATTTTTAATTAAAGAAATAAAAAAAAAGCCCAGTCTTTAGGGGGTTGGGGAAAATAAGGTAGCCAAATGAGACCAATTAACATCATTAGCTTCTGCAAATACCTAGTTTTCTAACACATTCCTATTTTTCCATCTGCTGCACAGTTAAATGTGTCTACAAATTAACATTTTATTTATGATTTGGGTTCTGATTCATAAAAATTATGCTCATATTATACAAAGGCCTAATACTTAGTGGAAAAATACAAGGCTACACTGCAACTTATTTAAGCGTGTATTTTTTCATGAACAAAAAATTATTAATCATAAATACAAGAAAATCAGATAAACGTCTTTCAGGCTTTCCTTGCCTTTCAAACAAGATATTTTCTAGGATATATGTGAAGATGGCAAAATTGCTTCTCGCTTTCCACGTGCACTTTTCTTTATTCTCATCTCATATCAAATGGCATAGAAGTTTCTGATTCAGTATCTTATAAAGTCCTCTCCACTTTGGCCTGACATTCACATTAACTTCAAACCCCATAGCGTATCCATAATGTGCTGGAAATGCTTTATATCTGCGTTTTAAATGCTGTGCAAGTGTCCGTGCCTCCTACTGACTAAAGCAGTAGAGCAGAGCTTTCAAAATATGTTGCAAGGATAAACAAAAATCAGCATGGGCAAAAGGGTGTGCAGTGATTCCATTTTAAGTATTTATAAAAACTTTACATAAGACATACCAACTTTCCTAACACAGAATTTATTGCCATTCAACTCTTCCTGAAGTGAAAACAACAGTACCTCTATAAGTAGACTCAAGAATTACTTTATTTCACTTTAATTTCTATAAGTAACTTTATCCCTAGTTGACATGCCATTTTATTTTATTACTTAAAATGGCACTTGTTCACAATTCAAGTCCATGAAACTCATGACAACAAGCACACACAAGAAATCACAAAGGGGGCCGGGCGGTGGCGCTGGAGGTAAGGTGCCTGCCTTACCGTGCTAGCTTTGGACGGACAGCGGTTGGATCCCCCGTGCCCCATATGGTCCCCCAGGCCAGGGGCGACTTCTGAGCGCATAGCCAGGAGTAACCCCTGAGCGTCACTGGGTGTGACCCAAAAACCAAAAAAAAAGAAAAAAAAAAAAAAGAAATCACAAAGAACTTTCCCTTTGAATCCAGTAATTCCAAGAAGCTATATATTTACAAATTACCATGTCAGTCCCCGATAAACTCTTTCTTTTTGGGTCCCAAAGTCCCTAAAAAAATCTATGTATAGGGACCAAAGCAGTGACGCAAGCCATTAGGCATCTGCCTTGCAAGCACTAGCCTAGGACAAACTGTGGTTCGTTCCCCCAGTGTCCCATATGATCCCCCAAGTCAGGAGGATTTCTGAGTGCATAGCCAAGAGTAACCTCTAAGAGTCACTGGGTGTGGCTGAAAAAAAAAACTGATGTATAAAAAATTTCTGTATTGCTATGTCTTTAGCATTGCTAAATTTCTGATCTTTTTAATAAACTTGAAAGGCAGCCTATCATATTGAAGAGAATAGGAAAAAGAATAAATCTGTTTTTTTTCTTTTTGTTAGTTTAATTTTATCTTCTGTGTGGCAAAATGGAGCATTTTTACCTACTTTTAAAAAAACCAAGGTGCTCAGAGTTGTATAATCATTTAGCCCAACCCCCTTATTTTAAGGTAAACACACCATATGTCATGGGAAAGAGGTCTGGTTCTGTTTGGATTTTGTTTCAAAAATGTACTTGTTAATAATCAGTGGGACTGAACAACTCAACATTACATTGACAAAGTTAGATAATAAAAAATATGGTTAATAAGTAATAATGAGCATATCATTGCTCAGATCCTCTGGAGCAATGCAAAAAAAAGGTTGGAAATCGGCATTAAGAGTCCTGTTGTGACTTCAATGGCACCTTCAAAGGGTTCAGTAGCAGATGCAGGGTGGGGGACGCTATTTTCAAGCACCTTACAATTCTCTTTTGTTATTTTTCACACATTTTCTGAACTCGGCCTTGCCTTGACTCTTCAGTTACTCTGTGCAGTGTTCTGGGAATCCATTACCATGACTCTATGGTAGCTATCACAGAGAAAAGGAACATCTGACTACTGGAAGCAGCATTTGAAATCAGCCTGACCAGCACATAGTTTTTCAGTCCATAAGAAATAAATTCTTGGCCAAAAGTATCATCGTAATAATTGATGCTTTTTATTTTGGTCTCTAGGCTCTACATCAACTAAGATATAAATAGTAGGGAATTATTGTGGAACTGATAGGGATGTCTGTATCTTGCAAGAAATCAATAAAAAATGCATAGAAAATAACATCAAGTTCTGATATAAACATATTTGGTCTTACATACTATAATGCATACACTATGTAAATGAAAATAATTGAATTTCATTAAAATGGGGTCAGGGGCCCAGGAGATAGCATGGAGGTAAGGCATTTGCCTTTCATGCAAAAGGTCATCGGTTCGAATCCCGGTGCCCCATATGGTCCCCCGTGCCTGCCAGGAGCAATTTCTGAGCATGGAGCCAGGAGTAACCCCTGAGCACTGCCGGGTGTGACCCAAAAACCAAAAAAAAAAAAAAAAAAATGGGGTCAAATGAAATTTACAGGTAGGGAAATGTTCTTACCTAATTATAAACTAACAATGTATTAGGAATTACCTAGATTTCTATCTATAATTTTTCATTTTTAATCAAACTCTCATTTAACTATAACCTAATATTTTATAAAACAAATTAAGTATCTTCAAGGAGATGCTAGTAGGTTTGTGTATGTGGTTTGTTCACAAGGCATTCCTCTCTGTTTTACAGTAAGATCAAGGTACAATTTATTAACCCCATCTAAATGAGTAACAAATGATGTAGACTTCTATTTCTCATCTTCTACACTTTTATTCTCCAGCAGCAGAACTAAGCCCAGCGCTCTCAGATACCAAAGGATAATAAAGTAATGAGAATGATTTTGTGATACATACATACTAATAGCCCACTGGACAAATGGACATTTCTTGGGATATTAACTAATATTTTGTTTTCTGCTGGAGTTTTTTCATAGTTTGAGTTTGTTAAAGTAGTTTATTAAAGACCTTTTTCCCTGAATTACTTCACCAGCTGTCATCTCATTTTATTTTTCATGGGTAGACCCTAGGACTTATACAATAGAATGGTGCCACCCCAAAGAAAGAAGCTGAAAAGAATAAACTACACAATGAAAATATCCAGTATATATTATGCAAATTTATTGTGAATTACTCCAGAAGTACAAATTTACTCCATTGTGTCAAATCTATAAAATAGCAATTTGTCTTACTGTATGTATAATTTAAATGAATTCCAAAGTATGGGTATTTTCTATTTCTGTTAGCCAGATTATTCAAACTTTAAAATGCAAAGTAAATATAAAGTGCTGCCTTTTCTAATAATACAACCATGGTGTCTGCTTCTCTTGTTTTCCATCTCCAGTGAGGTCCAGGAACACATAATTGCTGCTTTTTTCCCTCAAGTTATCTGATCACTACATGAAACATAAATATATATGTGGTTACTTTCTATTTTACAATTGTTTTTGTAACAGCTACTTTCACTATTCTGGAAACAATGATGAATTTTAGTAGCAATTGGGTTATAATATTGTATACTGTAAGAGTCGAAAGAAAGGTGGAAAGTTTAACAATTTTTCTTAAATTTATAAAAGAAACTATAACAGCCTATTATAAAACTATTAAAATTGCTACAGAATAATATATGCAGGGACTATCCCTAGTGAATGGATTCATGTTAAAACATATACACCTGAAATTCAATCAGGAGTACTCTGTAATTCATAGTGATTCAGTACAAAAATTTATTAATAATCTCAAAAGAGAACATATGCAGGGGTCAGCGGTATAGTACAGCAGGTAGAGAGCACTTGCCTTGCATGAACCCATTCCTCATTTGATTCCCTATCTATACACATGGTTCCCCAAGTACCACCAGAAATAATCCTGGAACACAGAGTAACCCCTGAGGATTACTGAGGAATAATTTCCATGAGAAATAATCCCTGAGCACTGCCATGTGTGGTACAAAATCTTTAAAGAGAAATTTCATGCAATATTTTGAGTTCTCATTTTTATATTTTAGTAATATAATTATATATACTTCCTATGTGCTTTCCAGATACTTCCTAAATAAATTTATGTCTGTTCTTTACCATTTGATTTTCGATATATATCAAATGTTTTTATACATCCTTGTCATTAATAGTCAAGATCAGAAAAGATATAACTCATTAAATCACTGACCGATTCAATTCCTTACAAATATTTACTAAGGATAAGAGCTACTTAGAGTGTAAATTATAGTAAATTCAATCATTTGTCTCAATAATTACACTTTTCAACATATACTCAGAGTAAATTGGGCTGCTATGAGATATTTTTGCATCTCTCTGTTTACTGTAGCATTATGAAAGAAAGAAAGAAAGAAAGAAAGAAAGAAAGAAAGAGAGAAAGAAAGTAAGAAAGAAAGAAAGAAAGAAAGAAAGAGAGAAAG
>PVKC010008497.1:0-28028 GCA_004027635.1 Crocidura indochinensis
AATGTTTTCTTCATGAACACAGAGACCAATAAAAATGTAATTGAAAGGACCCAGAGGATTGCCCCTGGTAAAATTCCTGCAAGTGTGAAGGGAGAGAGCAATTTACCTGGTGAGTGATTCCAGGGTTCTCTGGCTCCGTAACAAAGACATATGTTGGGAAAAACTTAGTCAAGTGGAATGAGCACTGCAACTGTATTGGAAAAAGACTGCAGAGATGTGGTACAATGCAACCAAATGTGTGAGTACTGAAACCCTGTGCATAGCACCAGGTCATTATAACAACTTAAGGGGAAGAGACATAGCTTAAAATAAAAACAAACTTTATAAGGAGCTAAGATCACCTTATAAAGCATTAACCAATGAAAGTATACCAGGCTTACTGATGTATTAGTATAAATTATTAAGTTTTGATTACTTATCAAAGCTTTTCTGCATTTTAACATATTTTCTTTTAAAATTTGGGGATCTAAAATTCAAACGACATTAAATGTATTAAAGAGAAAATAAAAAAAATATAATCTTGCTCATAGGACCAGTCATGCTCCCAATGACTAAGAATACTTTCACTTAGTAGTTTCAAAAACTGGTAGGCATTTCTTTTTTCTATTGGCCACATAGATTATCTTATAATGACAACTTTTATTTCCTTTAAATTTTGCATGTTCTCTGAATTTTATATATTGATGCTAGAATACTCTGTCTAAATTCCAGAGCAAATTTTATTATATTCTGTCCTAGGAATGTCTTCAGCTAGAAAGATCTTTGTTTCAGAGCTATTCCTGGAATTACAGGATAGTGAATAGTTTTTTGGTCTCTGCTCATTAGAGATTTGTCCTCTTCTCAGTAAATGCAATACAAAACGTCTTCAAGAACTCTTGTGAAGATTCTTTGATTTTCAGATTTTATGAAACCCTTTATTTTTAGATGTCTGCAT
The DNA here is from genome assembly GCA_004027635.1 of Crocidura indochinensis. NCBI lineage: Eukaryota > Metazoa > Chordata > Mammalia > Eulipotyphla > Soricidae > Crocidura > Crocidura indochinensis. The sequence continues at coordinate 935 of PVKC010008497.1, forward strand.
TGCATTTTAAACGGACAACTTCCTCTGCTGACTTCAGAGTCATATCTCTCTCTTTTTTTTAAATTAGCCCTTCAGGGCCCGGGAGATAGCATGGAGGTAAGGCATTTGCCTTTCATGCAAAAGGTCATCTGTTCCAATCCCGGTGCCCCATATGGTCCCCCGTGCCTGCCAGGAGCAATTTCTGAGCATGGAGCCAGGAGTAACCCCTGAGCACTGCTGGGTGTGACCCAAAAAAAAAAAAACAACAACAAAAATTAGCCCTTCAATTACAACTTTTGCAGGATTTTGTGTGTGTGTGTGTGTGTGTGTGTGTGTGTGTGTGTGTGTGGCAGAGAAAGTAACATATTTGGTGCACTGACTTGAGAAATTAAAGGCTATTACACATGCTATTTATTATTTAATACTATCATTTGTATATGTGGCACTGGCACTAGCATTCATTTCCACTAACATTTTCTTATACTTCAACTTTAATTATGTTTCTTTACCTGATATCAATCCTTCTTAAATATCTCCTGATTAAACAGTGGTAATTGTTCCATCTCTTATTGTTTACATGACTTTTTTTTAACTCTCTCAGTTGTTACAGTCTACTACTCTCAAAAAGATGTCAAAAATACATCCAAAATCTTTCTATAGATAGTCTCTCTTACATTATTTATTATACAAAGAAAAAAAGATGAACTCTTCCTGGGGAAAAAGGCTATTTTGTTTCTAGATACCTTTATCACAATATTTAGTCACTCAAATAACCATTCTCATATTCATGTCTCTCTGGCTAAATTACAAATCACTTGAGCACTATACGACCTGCATACTATCACATCCTCAAGTACTTAGTACAGATAAATTAAAAGTATTGTTTGAGGAATTGTACTAGATCAAAAAAGGTATACTGTACCATGCAGAGTCAAAAAAAGTACTGTGATACGAACATTGAGCGGAAATAAAAAAAATGATCAGATCTAAATATCCAACCCAAAGTCAATGACAATAGAATCAAGAGACCCAAACTACAAGTTATACACAAAAGGGACCTGTTATGCTGGCAGTCCAGGAGGCTAAGGGTGGAGTAAGGGAAGCATACTGGAAACGGGTGGGGGAGGTCAGCAGTGATGATGGGAATTGCCCAAATTCACTGTTACTATGTACCTTAAATATAACTGTGATAGAGTTGCAATTCACATTGTTCATTTTTATTCCCCTCTTTTGCCTTATGTGTAAGTCTATATTCTTTGTTTCTCCTACCTTACATGCTCAGGAGAAGTAAAATTTTAACTTTTGAGTTTTTAATATTTATTTGAGTCTTGAATGATTTTGATTCTGCTTAGAAGGTAATTCTAAACTATGGTTAGAAACCTCATTTAGAAGAAAGAGTCAGTTAGGCAGGAGAACAAATCACTTGATTCTAGAATAAAGAATATAAATATAGTAAGCTATTAAGCTTTCTATCACAAGTAATCTAAACAATTAGCATTATCAAACAAAGGACAAATTTTCTTTAGAAAATATAGACTAGGGGGCCGGGCGGTGGCGCTGGAGGTAAGGTGCCTGCCTTACCTGCACTAACCTAGGACGGATCACAGTTCTATCCCCCGGTTCCCCATATGGTCCCCTGTGCCTGCCAGGAGCGACTTCTGAGCGAATAGCCAGGAGTAACCCCTGAGCATCACCGGGTGTGGCCCAAAAACCAAAAAAAAAAAAAAAAAGAAAAGAAAATATAGACTAAAGTTATGGACCAGTAAAATACCTGAATTAATATGGAATACTAGAAAGTAATAGTTTGGAATTTTCTCCTTTTGTACTAGATTTTACTTTTTATTTATTGGGATTGTTGGGGTCACACTCAGCTGAGTTTATGGCTTATTTCTTGAACGTCAATTAAGTATCACTCTGGTTAGAGCATGAGAAACCATATGGTTCTGGGTGCCAGAGGGCGAAGCCAGGTCAGTCTGATGCAAGGTAAGTGCCCTATCCACTGTCCTTTCACTCTAGCCCAATTTTACATTAAAAGGACCTCTTTAAGGATCCACATCATAGAAATCAAGGTTGTGTTTTTTTCCTATAAAGGAAATCCAAATATTTATGAAAAACAACCACAACAATAACAACTCCGACTCTAAAATAACTCATATTTGGGGAGTGGGAATGTCAGGAGGGTGTGCCAGATATCTACCCATCCCAACACCACATTGTTCCTAATACTGATGATGGACCTCTGGAGACAAATTATCCATATGTACATACATATGGCCCTGAAGACCCCTAACTCTGGGTTGAGAAGAGACTTTAGCAGTATTGTTACAAGCTTGACTGGTGAAGCATAGTTAACAAAATGTTGCAGGACTGGCAATGCTCCCTTAGAACACTCTTTGGAACTCCATTCCCCTAAAAGTTTAGTGTTGATGACAAAGGAAATTTAGATCAAACAATGGAAGAGCAAGGAAGAAAGGAATCATTTAGTATCTCATTTGTGTCTTGAGAAGTTAGACTACTAAGAGCAAATTTTTTCTCAAGATTCTTCAACTATGCTTGAGTGAACACAAGTTGATTTGGCTTGCAAAACAAAACCCCCCAAAGAACTTGATAAAATTTTTCAGGAACTCATTTATATTATGCAGTTACATGTGAATTTTAACTAAGTGCCTAAGGAGAGAGAACTGTGTGGAAGAAGTTAAGAATGATTTTGGGGGGTGGAGAGATAGCATAGAGGTAAGGCATTTGCCTTTCATGCAGAAGGTCATTGGTTCAAATCCCGTAGTCCCATATGGTCCCCCGAGCCTGCCAGGAGCGATTTCTGAGCGTGGAGCCAGGTGTAACTCCTGAGCACTGCTGGGTGTGACTCCCCCAAAAGAAATCCCCCCCCCAAAAAGAATGATTTCGGGTACCAAGGAAATGGATAAGACATAGTCACTGGATAGGATCTTAAACAAAACAAATGAAGTTTTCTTTAATCTCCTGTCTCCCTGCAATGCTCTGTTGAACTGCACAGCCCCCTCTATGTTTTCCTCTCTTGCTACCAGTTTCCTGTAATCATTGGCAAGACCATTTTAGTAGTGCAGAGAAGTTTTAAATCATAAACCATAATACTCTCATTTTTTTATCTTTCAAAAAAGGTTTCTAAATAAATAAGTCAGAAACACAGTAGAAATGGAAAAGTATTATATTAACTAGGAGTTTAAATTTTCTTTTAGGTCTCCGAAGTGGGGATATATTCATCCACTGGCTAGGGTCCCGACTGTTAGGGCAAAGGTTTTCAGTAATCTCTGTACAGAACTCTAAGAACAGTGTACAGACTGCAGAGGACTTGAGATCCATTACCAAACACTCTAACTTTAAATGTCGGATTTTAGGCCCAGAACTTTGCATTGGGTCCAAATAGCTATAAAGCAGGTGGTGTTCTTTGAGCAATTTCGATTTTACAAGTTCAGTTGATTTTTGCCTTTACTTTTTGGCTCAGGTTCTTTGAACCAGGCCCATTAAATTTGTCTTATCTGCTCTTATTTTGATGAAGCTAGTTTTAGAATTATAATTTACTTCTAGAAAGCTCTTTACTGTTATTCAAAATAGTATAATTTTGCAAAGTGGAGTTGATTTTGAGAGAGGAATAAAAAGCTTTTGAAAATAAAACCAGATCATGAGATGGCCTATTAAGAAGCAAGAATAGATTCAACATTGAATGTGCAGAGAACTTAGCAAATGGTCTCAGTGAGGAAATGACTAATGGAGATTTTGAGAGCCAAAGGAAAAGGAGAGAGCATGGCACTCCTGTCAGTAGATAGACTGCAAGAAGACTGTGTGACACATGCAGAGCCAGGTGAGAACGATCCATGTTCTCTCACAGACGTTTATTCATTTAGACTAGAAACCATTCCAGCCAAACACTAGTTTCCATGTGGAGAACATTCAGGGAAAAATTTGCTTGGAATTATCGGAAATCTAAAAACGTTGGCTTCTGTAATAACACTTGGATCTTAGGCAAGAACAGCTGAGAGATCAATTTTGTGCCGCCTGTCCACCACCCACCCTTAATAAAAAAAAAAAAACACACTCAGGGTGTTTAATTACCCATTATGGGCCATGACATAGGAAAACACATGAAATCTGGTAAAGAGTTTGGAAAGAACAACGCAGGTACATAGATGTTTGCCATTCTGTTAGATCATTTTAGAAAGGAGAAAAAAGTAAAAAGGAGTGTGAAGGAAAGGGAGAAGAAAAGAAAGAAGGAAAGGAAGGAAGGAGAAAGGAAGAAAGAAAAGAAAGAAAGAAGAAAGAAAGAGAGAGAGAGAAAGAAAGGAAGGAAGAAAGAAAGAAAGAAAGAAAGAAAAGAAGAAAGAAAGATGGAAAAGGATAGGAAAAAAGAAAGGAAGAAGGAAAGGAAGGAGAAAAGAAGGTAGAAAGGAAAGATGAAGGAGGAAGGAAGGAAAGAGGAAAAGAGGAAGGACAAAGGAGGGAGGAAGAAAGGGAAGGAGAAGGAATGAAGGAAGGAAGGGAAGGAGGAAGGAATGAAAGAAGGACGAAGGAGGGAGGAAGAAAGGGAAGGAGAAGGAATGAATGAAGGAAGGAAGGAAGGAAGGAAAGAAGGAAGGAAGGAAAGAAAGAAGAGAAGGAGGAAGGAAGGAAGAAAGGGAAGGAGGAAGGAATGAAGGAAGGAATGGAGGAAGGAAGGAAGAAAGGAAAGAAGGAAGGAAAGAAGGAAGGAAGGAAAGAAAGAAGGAGGGAAGGAGTGGGAAGAAGGAAGGATCTAAATTGAGCTAGCCAACACATGCCAAGAAACAATGATTAACAGGAAAATGCATTGCTCTTCGTCCTCACTAAGGTTGAATTCCATCACAGGAAGTGAGGACAAACAAATAAGAAGAAATTAAGGAGGAAAACTCCTGAGGTAAGCCTTCATAGCCAGCCTTTTCTTGATGCACCACAGCCTTGCTTTTCGATAACTGGAGCCTAAGTTGCCTGATTCCACACTGTCCTCTAATTTTTCCGGACAGAACTGCCTGTCTTCTAGTCTAGACAAAAACAAAAGTCTGCAGAATTACTCTTGAAAATAAATCACTATGCTTTGCAACCCCAATGCTTTCTTCTCCAGCTCTCCATTAATTCTGACAAGTCAGTAGTTTTTATTTTTTAAGGAACAATTGAATTCTTTCTCCAATGCCACAGCATGCAGAATCCTAGTAAAAAAGACAAACAAACATGAGAATGGACTTGATGAGCTTGAAGGGGCAGGATCTGTAGCCATATTTATTTAGCTGTCAAATGGAAGCAGTCCCATGAAATATGATCAAGCAACATCTGAAATATACTCAACTACTCTGATAAACTCACTGTGCAATAAAATCCTGTTACATATCTCAGGGGGCCATATCTCTATTTAAGCAGCGCCTTTCTAAAAATGACATGCACTCATCAGAAATTTGGGGATTGGAATCCCCAGAATTCAAGATAATTAAAGCAGAATATTGACTTACAGATCATTAAAATGCAAGGTTATGAAATAATCCCAGATGAAGATAATTAGAGAACATCATAAGGAATTTTCCTTTTTCAGCTCTCAGGTCTTTGTTAAAATTGTTCGTGGTTTATCTCTTATAAGTTCTTTCCTCAAAGCTATTAAAGAAGGCTTAGGAGGTAGATAGAAGTAGACTATCATAAAAGGAGAAAACAGCTGGTTTCCTGCAGTCTGATCTCCTTTGTTTCCCACAATACTCATATACCCAAACAAAGAGACTGTGACCCTGGAATCAGAGAAATAGTTCAGAGGTTTTACTGTTTGCCTTGCGTAAGGTAGAATCAAGTTCAATCCCTGGCATCCTATGTGGTCTCTGAGTACTGCCAAGAGTGCTTCCCTAATACAGCATCTGAAGTAACCCCTGAGCACAGCTAGGCATGTGCTTTATCCAAAACCAAAATTTTGGCCCTGCTCAGGACTAGATTATCATTGTATGTGGCATGTATTTGTAAATTTTCTGCTCTCATAAGGAATGTGTGGGTTTACAAGCATTCTTATTATAGATTATTCTGCTCTCTTTCTTTCATTTTTAAACTAAAGAAGTGTGATTTACAAAATTATTAATAGTTATGTTTTTAATATATTTAAATATATATTATAAATTTATTTTTAAATCCCACCACCTCTGTCAATTCTCAACCACCAGTGCTCCCATACTTCATCATCCCTCAATACTCAGCTGCATCCTGTGCCTGCCACATTGAAAGGCACATTACAAAGTTTGACGGTTGTAGTTTAGATCTCATGTTTTATTGTGGTCAAGTCTGTGCTTTGAATTTATAACTATACCACACTCACACATGACCAGTATAACCAAAGTCCTGGCCCCTGTTCCTGCATTACTTCCCTTTCTCATCTGCAATTTAATCTTGATTTCTGCCCTTCTCTGTCCTTCTTAAGCTCTGGGGTCAGTAATGATTTAGGCTTCTTCCTCTTTATTGACTTTACATTTCCTCATCCAGTTATTCTATATTATACAGATAAGAGAGATCATCCTGTGTTTTTCTTCTGGCTTATTTAACTAAACATGATATCTTCCAGTTACAACCATGTTGTAGCAGCTTGCATGATTTCATCATTCCTTACCAACTCTCTTTCTTGTTCTTTATCCCCCTCCTCTTTCTCCCACTCTTCTCACTTTCTCTCTTTAATGAAATGAATTTATTTTCTAAAGTGACATACAAAAGCTGTGCAGCATCCAGAATATCAATAAGATCATAGCTTCTTTTTGATGGTTTTGTTCTACCCTCTTTATGTTTGCTTTGTCCTATAATTTTAGGCAGGTTATTAAGCGGGTTAGTCTTAGTCAACGTACAGTCTCATTCATATCATCCAGTGAAAATTTTGTGATTCCTTTTTATTATTTCAAAAAGGCAAAACCTTGAGTCAGTCACAAATACAAAGGATTGAGAAACAGCAAATTAGTCCATGTCACTCAGGGCTACTCTTGTAGCCAGAATAGTTCGATACATAATAATGTCATAAATAAAGGGATGAAAGAAAGTAGGAACCCTTTACAATACAGTGGGGGACATTAACTCCCTATGAAGAACTATATCAATCAGTGTTTGATCAGAAAAGTAGAATCAATAGAATTTCTGTGTGTATTTGTTATATTGATGCATACACATAGCATGTACCTATAAATATGATTTGAGATGAGTTTTCCATAATGTCTCATATCTTAAAATCCATGTTACATTATTTGGAGATAGAGCTTTTTGGAATAATGGGAAAAGGGTAAGTTAGAAAAAAATGAGATTATTGTAAATAGATTGTTGATTAAAATATGAGTAGTAACAATGATTCTGGTGTGATCTCAGAAAGAAACAAAGAACTCTCTTTTTCAATACACATATAGAGAAAACATTTTGAGGATGTAATAAGAAAACAGCAATTTAGGGGTCAGAATGAGAGCACAGTATGTAGTGCCTCGCATGTGGTAGACCTGAACTCCATCCCTGGCATTCCATATGATGGTTCTCCTCCTGGATCTACTCCAAGTAATTTCCAAGTGATTCATGAACATATCCAGTTATAGACCCCAAACAAAACAAACAAAAAAAGAAAACAACAGTTATATGTCAAGAAGAGTGATCATTCAAAAGCCAACTTTGATCTTTGACCTATAGACCCAGTAAATGTGACAAAATAAGTATCTATAGTTTAAACTACTCAGACTAAATATATCCTATCCTATCCTATCCTATCCTACAAATCATATAAAAAGTAATATAGAATAACATAATATATAATTTAATATATTTTATGTATTAGCTTAATATAGTATAGTATGAGTATACTATATAGCAACCATATAAAATATATCATTATATGATATATAATGTATTGTAAACTAATATTTATACATTATAGTATGTATACCTGTTTTTTTCTTCCCAAACACAGATTGTATCTTCTACAACTTTGGGCTCCAGCACTAGTTTAAAAAAAGTCACTTGTGTTATCTTGATTGTTTATATAACTCTAATAGCTATGTGCAAGGTCGGGAGGAGCCTGTCTTTGTTCTGCTTAGCAGAAAATTATAGTAGAAATTCTTGCTTGGGATAAGAACTCAGGTCAAAACCAGATCACAGAGATTGCATAATTTGTTATTTTAAACCCATTAACATATCAATAATGTAATATGGCATCTTTTTTGTTGTTTGTTTCTTTTTTCTTTATTTGTTTTTTTCTTCATAGGCACATTAAAATGGGAAAATTTTATGTATAGAAAGTTCTTATCTAATAGGGGTAAGAATTCATCAATTTTATAATGCGACTGGACATCGACTACCCAATTCCAACTACTGAATCCTAATCTTAGAATTGGCGCAGTTCCCTGCACCAGCACCAGGAATCAACGTCACCACTTCTCTGGCATCAACTTGTGCCATGGTAGATTTATATGACACCCTGATGATGAGGAAGCAGCAACAATCAATCAATGGGTCAGTTGCCCTAACTCACCACCTAAAGGTGAGATGAAATCAGTAGAATCAAGAGACCCAATCTATCATAAGATATACATAAAATGGACCTGTTACCCTAGCAGTCTAGGGGATTAAGGATGGATGTATGGGATACATGCTGGGAACTATGGTGGAGGGAGATCAACACTGGTAGTGGGAATGGCCCTAATTCACTGTCACTATATGTCTGAAATACAACTGTGAAGTATTTATAAAAAATATATAAATAAAAAAAATTGAGAGTGAATCTGGGACACTTTGTCTGAGATTTAACTCTGCACTTGTAAAAGAAATTGAAGAAAGCATTACAGCAAAGCTTGAGAGTGTGTGGTGCTAGTTTATTAAGAGGGTGTTTCAGTGGACAACTGAAAGCATGTCTGAGTATTAACATGCCTCATGGTTTTCACAGAGCATCCACAGAGAAAATAAATTGTGTTTTTTTCCATTTGCCTGCCAATAACAAAGAAAATATTTTTCATGGCTTATGCCAATACAGAAACTAATAAGGAAATCTATATAGTAATGCATATACCATAGAAATTAATACTAGCTAAAAACATTTAATGTATTATTGAACAGCATGTTCACCAATGGTAAAACTGAGTATCTTAGTAGACAAAATTACTCCATGGGTACTAAAGAAACCTTGCCATACCCATTGTGGGGCACAGTTACTTGGCAAGAATAAACGTGAGAATAAAGAATAAAGAATATTTGGGTATTGCAAATGTTGCAGAAACCAGGGTTTAACTAAACAATGCAATAATGCCCTGTGAATGGTTGCCTGAAAAGCTAAACTTATCAGAAACTATGCTCTCTCTCTCAATAACAAGTGGTAGCTTCTGAAAAGGAAAAGGATATAATATTGAATATTTAACTGTATGTATGACCTAGACATAGTATGACTTAATATACTTATAGACATATTTTCTAAAAAAAATTTGGTAACCTTTACTCTCACTTCTTCCCAGATATGAATTAAAATATTTATGAGATTTATTAATTTATATTATGTATAAATTATATATTTATATTGATATATATTTATTTATATACAGTATACATCTCAAGATTATTTTTAACTATGAATATTTGAAATTATATCTCTATTGTAGAAAGTAATGTGGTGTCTAAGTAATGATACAGTAGGTAAGTCACTTGCCACACATACGGCTGGCCCAGGTTCAAGCCTCATCATCCCATATAGTCTCTTGAATACTGTTAGGAATAATAGGCATGATTCCTGAGTGCAGAACCAGGAATAAATTTGGCATGATCCCAAAGCCAGAGAGAAATTTTTACCTGTATATACTGTTATATATGTATTGTATATTTATAAATGTATATATACATATATATATATAGGTATAAAGGTATGTAAATGGAAACTAAACTTCTGAAAGACAGAACCAGTAGTCAGATAAATCTGAAATCTGTTTCTTTGGTTCAAGATTCTAAATTTGCTTTAAATAACTTCTTAATTTACTTCTCTTTGAATTTCTTCACAGCCGTTATTATTTTTGCATGCAATCATATGGCTTATTTTCAGAAGTCCCAAGCAAGAGTTTGTTTTGATGTTTGTGCTTTATAGAATATATTATGAGTAGCAGTCACAATAACTTAGAGACATTCTCTATAGAATTTAAGAACTGGTTGTTTTCTGGAAAGTTCTAGGGCAGTACTTTCAGTCAGATTCTCGGTTTATAGTATGTAAATCTACTCGTAGAGAAAATATGAGCAAAAGAAGTTATAGATAAAGTGAAATAGGGCCGGAGAGATAGCATGGAGGTAAGGCATTTATTTGCCTTGCATGCAGAAGGATGGTGGTTCGAATCCCAGCATCCCACATGGTCCCCTGAGCCTGCCAGGAGCGATTTCTGAGTAGAAAGTCAGGAGTAACCCCTGAGTGCTGCCGGGTGTGACCCCAAAACAAAAACAAACAAAAAATGAAAGTGAAACAGAGACAGAAAGACAGATATGGAGGATTAGAGAGTGAGAGTAGACAATGGAAAGAAAGAAAGCTAAGAGAGAAAATGCCTACTTAAGGTTTCTATCATTAAATGAATAGGACTCCATACTTGGAAAGCTCCATCTATTATGCCAGCAGCCACACGTCAAATTCTTGCCATAGATCTACCCAGGAGCTCTACCATTCTGCCTACACCCTACAATCTTTTTTTTTGGGGGGGGGGTTTGGGTCACACCCGGCAGTGCTCAGGGGTTACTCCTGGCTCCATGCTCAGAAATTGCTCCTGGCAGGCACGGGGGACCATATGGGGCACCGGGATTCAAACCTATGACCTTTTGCATGAAAGACAAACGCCTTACCTCCATGCTATCTCTAGGGTCCCGACTGCCTACACTCTTAATCAAGCTTCATCTTTTGTTGTGGTGCTCTTTGGGTGCAGAAATACAGAAAGCCACTAGGATCATATCAGGGCTGTGTCATGTGCAGTGGGCAATGTGAAACCAGGATGAAACTCAAGCTTTCTTCATGCAAGCATGTGACCCATTTCTGTGTGTTCTCTTCCTGGCCTAAAATGTTTGGCCTATTGACTACCTCTTTGTCCTAAAAGATTTTCTAGGTGACATTCTAAGTGTGAAGCAGCCCCGAGGATCTTAGAAATTTCCTGACATCGCTTACACCTCTGGTAAGTGATGCTAGTGTTTGTGTGAATAAAAACAGCTACTGACCTTAGTTTCTTATATTCTATATTTGTTTCTTTTCATTAATTGTAGAGAATTGAATACAGAATCAACACAGTCCATATTTCCCATACCAGAAATATTTTAAAATAATCCTTGAGTAAGTGCTTGTTATTGTCTTATCAGCAAATTCATGGTATCATGATAAATATTGTTTTTGAGTCTATGAAGTATCACAGAGAAGCTATCTTGAGAAAATTAGAAAGAAAAAACACTTGTTCCTTGTTATTTAAATATGTTTTTCTTTCCTCTACTCAAAGAAATACCAAACAAGATAAGTTGTTTCACAGACAGGAAGAGATTTCATTCCTTTCCATCTTTGAGCAATTCTACCTAGAGACATAGACTAATAAGTTAGCCATAAATGGTTAGCTGATGCTTCTGTATTGACTTGTGGTTTGCAGCAATTTTACTTCCTTAGCTTTGTGACATCATTTTCCTGTTCATTTCCTATCTTGCACAAGTGGGTTTATATGATACAAGCTAATTCAACAAATGGAAAAAATTATGTCCTATGTCAGAGAGATTTTAGGAATAAAATTTGGAACAAAAGGGCCAATACTTACATTGTACATAAAATAAAAAGGGTGATTAAATAAACATTAGCTAAAATCATAAAAATTTTTCTCATTGGATATTTAAGTGAACCATGGTGGTTCTCATTAATGCCCACACTTTTATGTATTCAGCATTCACTTTTGGTCTTAAAAGCCAGAATCTGCCCATTGACTGAACAGTAGTAAAGAACATCATTTCTATCAGTGAGAGATGAGAGGGCTTTTGGAAACTGATTTGAGAGAACTCTAAGAAACCGAGAAAAATGAAGTTAGGGAGATAGATCAGAGCTTGAGCACATTTCTTGCATGCATAAAGCTTCTAGTTTTATTCCTAAAACTATGTGAACTTCACCACCCCATTTTCCAAAATAACATGTATGGGGCTTTAGACACCTTTGGCTCTACTAGGCTGCAGTGGTATTGCCTTGACATAGCATTCTGCTATCACCAAAAATAAGGAAAAATATATTCAGGAAATATACCATGTATATATAATTTCTAAGGAGAGAGGATAACATGGTTTGGGTCGATTGCATTTAGTCAAAAAGCTCTCAGGCTAGAAAATGCCTCCCAATATATTTCAGGGTCATTATAAATTAATTACTAACAATCTCCTTTCCTTCATGGCTCTAAGGAGTACCATAAGTGCCCGAACTGATGACCAATATTGTAAAGGGTGATATTATTACTTAGCCTTTCTCTATGAGGAATATCTCTGATAGTTGCTTACTAAGATGTTCTTCCACTTTGTTAGAGTTTCAGCCTGCATCAACAATTAAGGACTCTATAATATGGCATTGTTGGAGGTCTATGAACTTCTTGTTCTTCATTCATTATGTGCTACAGAGAAAAGATATTCCTTTACATTGAGTGAATTATTTTCAGTGAGCCCTTATATAAACAATAGAAATAACTTCATATAGAAAAGGTAACCTCCTCTTAGGTATTTGAACATCCTCAACCTGGCATCTCAAATAAACCACTTTACTATCTCATCACATTCACAGAGACACATAAAAACATCAAAACCATATGGCTTGTGATTATTCTTTTTTTAATGTTTTCCTTTCTCTCTATTTCTCTCTCTGTCTCTTTCTCTCTTTTCTGTTTTTTGTTTTGGGGCCACACCCAGTTTCACTCAGGGTTACTCCTGGCTATGCGCTAAGAAGTCGTTCCTGGTTTGGGGACCATATGGGACGCCAGGGGAATCAAACCATGGCCCATCCTCGGTTAGCATGTAGCAAGGCAAATACCCTACCACTTGCGCCACTGGTCCGGTCCCTGTGATTATTCTTGATTCTGAAACAATCCATATGTCATTGCATATGTCGCTTTTATGACCTGGGATCATATGATGACCAACTCTAAGTATATGTTTAATATTTTCCAAAAATACTGGATTATCTAAGAACCTTCTCAAGATATTCCCAGGTTTTAAGAATTCATGACAGTTTCTGACATATAGAAATTTATGTGTGAATGAGTTCCAACTGAATGGATTACCTACAGGAATGCTTACCTTATATAGAGTCTGGGGAAAATTTTACACTTTCCAAACTAAGATAGTAGGTACATCTTGCAGCTCCTGAAACATATGCACTTTTAGTTATGATAGCTTGCTATCTAGAAGAAAAGATTGATGATTACAAAAACCTAGATTTTAAATCTGAACTTTCAGGACCTCAGTTAACTTATCTCTGTAACAGGTTAAAGAGGTATATTGTAATGCAGCAAATATTAAGTAAGATAGATCATTGAGACTAGAAAAATCTATTTTGTCCTTCCTGGGATAATGAGTGTTTTTTTTTCTAGTTTGGGCACATGGGCAAAGATCAATGTATCTATTATTTAAGGGTGAAGGGTTTCAGGAAGAAAATGAACATATACTGAGCACAGATGGTTCCCAAGTTAACAATTTTTTTTTACTTAATGATGGTGTGAAAGCAATACGCTTTCAGTAGAAACCATACTTTGAATTTTGAATTACGACAGTCTGTTTTTAACTTTTAGTATAATATTAAATATATTACATATTATATCAACATTTTATTATAAAATAAGTTTTGCATTAGATTATTTGGATGTATGTGTTCTGCGCATAAGTAAAGTATGCTGGTTCGAGCGGCGTTGGAAGATTTGGTGTATTAAATGGATTTTAATTTTAATGAAGTTTCACCTTATGAACTATAAGTTGGGAGAGCTGTTCTTCATGTATATGAATTAAAAAGAAGGAATGTTGTTATTTACTATTTAAAATAGCTCTAAAAATAAAGATTATTATTCTTTGATTTATACATTGCATTTGGTCACTAAGTCTTTTTAAGTCTTTAATTAAACATGCTTAACTATTTAGCTTGACATTGCATACATATGTTTAAAATGTAGATATTTACATATGCATATATTCTATATGAATTTCTAAAAGCATCAGTGCAAATCATTATTTTTAAAACTTTAATTTGTCTTAAATCTTTTATAACTCTCTGGAGGGACAATAAACTATTTTCCTTTTCATACTGGTTCGAATATAACATCAGGATCACACAGAACAAATATTAGCATTTCTGAGAAATTACATTCCAAAGTGTTGTCATCTTACAGCCTACCTAGGCCATGCAGATTTTCATCCCTGGAAACTCCTGCAAATGGCTATCTTTACAATTCTTCCTCATTACTTTCAGTCTATATAATGCACTGCTATGGTGCATTATGGTGGTGATTCTTTGCATCCTGACTCAATGATCTCTCATTTGTGAAGTCTGAGCTCCTTTATCAGACAAATTGAGGAATAAATTTGTCTATTTCCTGCATGTTTGTAACCGGACTCAGGGGTTACTACTCCTGGTTCTGTGCTCAGAAATCACTTCTGAGAGACTCAGGGGACCAGGGATCAAACCCGGGTTGTCTACATGCAAGGTAAACATCCTACCCACTGTGCTATTGTTCCATCTTGTCTTTTTCTTAATTGAGAATGGTCAGGTCTAAGATTTTTGACTGAATCTGAAATGAAGGGCAGGTATACTATACTATTGGCATAAAATAGTTAAGATGGGGGGGTTGATATAATACAGACTCAATGTCCTTCATGCATCTAGACTCCTTAGCAAATTGATATTGCTTGCCTCAAGTTTCATTATATGGAAGAGAAGAGACAATGATAATATGCCAGTACTGTGTTTATTTGTGATCAGATACTTAGTGCTTCTTTCATGACAAGCATTCTAGATTCTGCCAGAAGCAAAATGGTGCTACTAAGGTGGATCCTCTCTGCCCTTCTTCCTCTCAATTCTGATCATCTCTGAGAGGAGTTTTAGGATCAATTTCCCTGTTATGTGATTAAATATAAGCTCTGATTCTAAATTAAATTCATATTCTTATGAAGATTTAGATGTCATATATATTTAAGAAATTTTTGATCATGACATTGAACAAATTGAAAGGTTATATTTTGCTAATCCATTTTTTTTTTTGGTTTTGGGGCCACACCTGGTGATGCTCAGGGGTTACTCCTGGCTCTGAGCTCAGAAATCGCTCCTGGCTTGGGGAACCATATGGGACTGCTGGGGATCAAACCGCGGTCCATCCTAGGTCAACACATGCAAGGCAAATGTCCTACCACTTGTACCACTGCTCCAGTCCCAGGTAAATATTTCTTATCTTTCTCTTCTATTTGGTTTTGGGACCACACTCAGAGATGCTCACGCTGTATCCTAGCTCTATGTGAGACCTGGGCTTCTTGGGAGTTCAATTGTGGTGCTGGGACATTAACCATAGTCAGCTATGTGAAAGGCAAGCACCGTAGTTGTGCTGTGTTTTTATCAAGCTTAATAATTATTTATTGAAAAAAAAAAGAGTAAGTTAGTGGGTAGTCCTTTGGGCAATGAGATGAATGCACAGTGAGCTTATACTAATTCAACCCTATTTCAGAGGAACACATGTTTAAGGAGTGTATATTCTATACCAGAATGTCTCAAGCCAAACCTTTATAGACCCCTAAGTTCCCTAGGAAATTCCAAGGGGGTCACAGGTGGAAATCACATAAGTGAGGATTATGTCATGGCGTGAGATTAGACAGTAAAGTGAAACAAGAAAACAAAGTGATCAAGGACCACAATCTGAAAAGGGTTGAGACACACTGGTCTAACTGTCACTATCACATGAAGCACATTGCATATTTGACTTCATCATCACCACTAAAGGCGATTTGTAAGCACTGTTGCACGTTGTCAGAATGAATAATCACAACACTCACAAATGTATTTCTGAGAGTGATTGTGTGATGTAACAGTCTTGTCAGCATTTTCCCAAGGTCCAGCATTATTCTAGAATCATAGACAAACCTAGAGTATGAGTGGAGACTTTCTGATATTCCCATAATAATTCAAACTGAGAAAATGATGACGTTCCTTTACATTTTGATAAAGTGATAAATATGATGCTGGTTTGAAACCATAATGTCATAATGCAAGCAGTTTGGTTCTTCCAGGTCTCACCTGAATGTCTTATGACAGAGTAAAGCAGGTTTTCAAACTGTCGCTGGCCAAAATATGGTAAGAAAATGGACAATTATCTGTGACTTGAAAAGCACTCATTTATATTATTTATACCTTTGAGTCAGAGGATGAAATCCTAATCTATTTGAAATAGTCTCTAAATTAATATCTGTTTACATATTCAGTGAAATAAAATGCCATTGATTGTTAGTCCATGATTTTTGGAAACTTCTCCCCAAAGACACATAGATATTAGAGGGAAAGAAAAAAGTTAGTTATGGTTAAAAAAATATGTCAAGATTTTGCTAACACTTAGGTGGGTTTTGTTAATTTCTTGAGAACTGTATGAAAGATTTGCATCTAATATTCAAGATTTACTGTACAATTTAAGTAGATATTCCCAAATACCTTCCCAGTCTTCACACTTCTATGCCTCTCTTTTTTTCTTGTGCTGTCTGGCTCACAGTACAACTTTCTAAATCCCGTCCCTCACCATCTGCATCATGGCCTGATCTTATCCCTATGTTTTTCACTATCCAATAGATGCATTACCAGTTTGAATTCTCATCACTGGACATCTCCAGGATTTCCTGATGTCCTTGCTGTCTATAAGTACATAGCCATAGCTATGTACAAGTGGCTGAAATCCCTGCTATACTGTCATCTCTATGAGCAGAGGAGCCATAACTGATTCTGTAGTCTGTCTGGTTGATGTGAGTGCATGAAGAGAGGTGTAAAGAAGAGAGAGCCTAGCTGGGGCTTCCTTTTACCTACTATCATTTTTCACCTTCAACTATCTCATGATCTATTTTGGTTGGATATGGTCAAGATTTAAGCTTATCAACAAAATTAGTTTACCTGGTTCTCTGCCCTTTCACTTTTGCTGCATCATTACATTAGTTTATGCTAAATTCAGCATAGTAAATTGATTGTTTCTCCATGATTTTTAGAAATTCACTTCTCCCCAAACGCACATACAGATTGGAAGGAAAGAAATATCTGATTGTAGTCACACAATATGTCAAGGCTTTCCTATGTGCCCTTTGTGTCTATGAATCTACTGTTTCTGAATATCTAGGAACTGTTGGCATCTTTCTACTTAATTACCTCATATTAAGTACATTTCCACATATCCAAAAAATAAATAATTAACAGAGTATGAATGTGAGGATGTTCCTCAGAAAAAAGTCAAGATAGATAGATAAGCTAGAAGTCTCTCCTAAAAGTTTTCTCTGTTTCCCCAGGATTCCCCTTTTCATGAATAGCATCGTTTTCCCCTTCTATCACAATCATTTAAGCATCATATGGTAATTTTTACTTAAGAGTACAATTTGCTTAAGAGTCAGGATCATGTATTATGCACTTCAAAATCCATGGCATCTTGCAAGTACCCAAGAAACTATCAAATGACAGATGATGTGGAATATGACATTTGGGGAATACTTCTGTTCTACTAGATGTACTTTAATCACTACAGGTGATAAGCTAGTATGTTACAGACACGACAGGCTGTTCCCAGTTTATAAGCACTGCTTTCCAAAAGTTCATTTTACTAAGTCAGTTGTGGAAAACTTAGAATGAAATTCTTGTAGAATTGTTTCTATATGTGGTGGGTTGGTTCCCACCCAAGCTATAAAAATTAATGCAATTGTAAATATCACCCAAACATAAGACTCATATAATAAGCTTAAAATCTGGACCTGGTGTAAGGGGATTCATTAACAGCAAAAGAGGAGGTCCTGTCTTCTGCCTATACAGTTGGTCTTTGGTTGTATTTTAGGAAAGGGATAATTCCAATTCTCAGAACATACTTGGCCTCTTACTAATTCTGCTTTTTCCTAAGGTAGTGCATTTTAAAAACATCCTCTTTAAACACCAATTAGAACTCCTATTCTCTTAATAGAGATTCTAACACATTGTTTTTTTTTAAAGTATTTTATTTTTCAAAATCCAAACTAACTCCACCAAAGTGAACAGTTGAGCTATGAGGCACTTGTTCCGGTGAGGGTTGTATAGGGTTAAATCACCAAGCTGTTCTTGACTTCCACAGATTTTTGCCTGGCCTTGAGGATCCATAATTTCACTCAGAGCTCTGCTATTTTGTTCTAACTTTCTTGGAAATGGAAATGCTCATGCTGCCATTTAGCCTGGGCAGTAGTGGTGTCTGTGTGACTCTTGGATCATTTATTTTTAAATCGGGAATATGCATGTCTGGTACTATCTGTGCTCAGGAAGACTGACTAATAGTCCCCACCACACGGCAGTGGAATGTCCACCTCTCCAACCTTCCGGAGGCAGCTTCAGCTTTGCCAGCAAACAGGCCGGGGAACCTGGGAGCCACCCTGGGGTTTGGAGGCTGGAGTTAATGACACACAAAGGCCTGGCTTGGTTTGCTGGCTACTCTGCCAAGACTGTACAGCTGGCTGCCCGTGTTGGAAGATTCAGTTGCCCCCTGCTGTAGCCTGGATTGCCAGAGAGAGCAGTTCCAGTGGGTTTTAAAGAGCCCAATTTATCTTTTTCTCAGAGGCATCCTTGTTCCTTTGCTTCTGACAGGTCCGGCTTGCTCAGGTTGTGGTTATGTAAGTGTTGTATTCTGAGCCATCTGCCTTTCTGAGCTTCCTGATGGATTTACAGGGCATGTTGAGAGAGAGAGAGACAGGGAGACTGAGAAACAGAGATGGAGAGACAGAGACAGGGAGACAGAGACAAAGAGATACAGAGACAAAGAGATACAGAGACAGAAAGTTTAGTGCTTGATTTCACTTCAGATTTAAACTTTCAGAGTACACTGTGCCATTTTTGCTTCCTTGCATAGGCAAAATTTTCTTCTCATTTTGGTCCTGACTGTTTGTTTACTCTATACAGTAGTTGCATAATATTATAGCCACTATCTGGAGATGACCAATATCCTCCTACGAAGATTGTTTTCGCCTTCTTTTCAGCTGCTTTTTCAACATCTGCTAGTTCTTCAAATGTATGCTTTTATTAAATATTTAAACATGCATTTTCAGGGATGGAAACTATTTTCTTCTCAGAGCTGCCAGCACATAAATTTATCTCCTTTCCCAGTAAGGAGATGAGTTTATGGAAAGCTGTGAAATGTCGCCTTTGAGCTTTGAACTTAGTCAAAACTTCCTACTGGTTCTTATTCCTAAAAACACTAGGTATGAAGCAACAGGGCAGTGAGATCATAGGGGAGCACCAGGGGAATTAGAGTGAAATGAATAATGTATGCATGTTTAAAGTAAAATGTGTACCCCTGAAAGAAAATGGTAACATTTAAATTCTTGCAAAGTAAGGCAAAAATCTTTTATGCAGCGAATTGAGCTCCTGCAAGGAGACTTTGCAAATAAGATCATCTTTAACATTTGTGCAGAGTGATCCCACCCCTCCAAATGTTTTCTGAACACCTGCCAACTTCTTCAGACTGGTGATGGGGAAGGACTGTTTTTAGGCATAGCTTTTAAAAAGGGGGCCTGGCCTGAAATGTAGTTGGAACACCGAGTGCTGTACCCACGCCTGTCAGGCATCGGAACTTATATTCTGAATGCCCCACTTTCTGCATCCATGATCTCCTGGGAAAATGTAGACATCTTCTGCAAGGGAGAATGCAGACCAGAAAAAAAAAACAGAAGTATTCTGGTGTTGATCACATAGAATCCTCTCAGGGAAAGGTAAAGTTAGCATTACATAATGCAGCAGAAGAAAGTCATCTTAAACTCAGCAGAAGGTAATTTACTCAGCATACAATGCATTAAGTAATAAAGCAAAGTACAATGAGTGCTCATATTCATTAGCCTTGTGGCCTTCGAGCTACTACAATGTTCTACCAAAAAAGGACTCATCTAATGAATGTTCATCATTCTTCTAGCTGCCATATTAAGCTGATTTTGTATGGCAAAATTAATATAAGTAATTTTATTTTTTATAATTACTATATGGGATACGTATCACTATTCTCCCTTTTAAAGTTTTGAGTATTCTTTTTTACCCTTTAATTAAACACTGTGATTACAAAGATGTGCGTAATTGTCAGGCTCACAATGAACACAACCCTTCACCCATAAAGATTTACGACCACAATGTCCCCAGTTTCCCTCCCACACTTTACCCTGCATGCCTCCGAAGAAGGCATCATATGGCTGTCTGTCTCTTACCCACATCTCTTCCTTTTATTGCTTTTTAGACACTGGTTTGCACTATTGTTAGTCAAAGGGGTACTGTGCATATCATATTATCATCATTTGACACACAGTTATAGTCCAGAGTTATCAGTTCTAACTATCGTTGCCATAGTGGACCCTTCTGTGCCATAACTATACTCTCTACTCCTTGTGGCAGTCTTTCTACCATGAACTGGTCCTCCTGTCGTTCATCTCTATTCTTTTTTTTTTTTTTTTTGGTTTTTGGGTCACACCTGGCAGTGCTCAGGGGTTACTCCTGGCTCCATGCTCAGAAATTGCTCCTGGCAGGCATGGAGGACTATATGGGGCACTGGGATTCGAACCAATGACCTTTTGCTGAAAGGCAAACGCCTTACCTCCATGCTATCTCCCGGGCCCCCCTTCATCTCTACTCTGAGATAGTTTTCTGTATCTTATGCCTCTCCTGACCAACCATTGATCATTTTAGTCTTGCAAATTTTCATGTTTGCTATTAGGTGACTGATTTAATCACTGGGCATCTTTTAAAGATTAGTTCTTTTTATGTATAACATTTATTAAGAAAATTTTATCTCACATGCATATATATATATTTATACATAGATGTGTATATATGCACATAATTTCCTTTACCATCTCTAATGATAGTCTGCTTGAGGAGAGAGGACTGGCACATATGTATAAATTTTAAACAATATAAATATGTAATGTTACATTAAATCAAATAACATTGTAATATAAAACCAAGAACAGGTAAACTCAAAGCAGAAGATGTCAGTAAATTATGAAGGGGATTCCTGTAAGAATTAGAATGCTGTAGTTAGGTGAACAAAAGGAAAGGAAATTAAATAGGAAAAATAAATAGAAACAGAAATAGGAAATTTTTGAAGAGAAGAGAAGGTTTGGAGTTTACTAACAAATTCATAACAATACGTGATGGAAATATATTTCATTAAGCAAGATCTGTCATAATTATGGAGTCCCTTAACCAAATATCAGGACTTAATATTTGGATCTAGGGCACAGGCATTAGTACTGAAATTATCATGAATGCTAAATTTAAGAAATTTAGTTCAAGGGTTGGAACAGCTGGGAAGTTATTTTAGTTACAGATTTGCAAGACAATGAGGTTTTTGTTCAATAACTTTTTCTTTAGTGAAAGATTAGAGAGAAACTATTTGACTATAAATTCTCATTTTGGGTGTTAAGTTTAGAATATAGATATAAGTTAAAAAATAAATAGAATAAAATGATAAGCTTAAATAAATAAAATCAATCATGTTAATTTCATCTTTAGCTTTTTTTTATTCTTCCAAATTTCCAGGCAGAAGGAGTTAAAGTAATGGCAGGATTGAATTACCATTTAACTATATAAGCCAATGATTGTTAAACATTACTTCCTTCTTGCTCTTTTCAGTGCCATTTCCTCTCTGCTTAGGGACCACACAGTCTTTGGTAAAGTGTGCTTTACTAAAATTGCTGAAAGGAAAGAGTTGATAATGGCTTAAGAAAAACTGTTGTCAAGAACAGAGCAATAACACAGTGGTAGGGTGTTTGCCTTCTATGTGGCTGACTTGGGACATACCTGGATTGGGTCCCTGGCATCTCATAGGGTCCCCAGAGCCTGCCAGGTGCGGTGTCTGAGCAAAGCCAGGAGTAACCCTTAAGTGCCACCAGGTGCGGCCTAACAGCAAACAAACAAACAAAAAATGTCAAAATGTAGAAATTTCATTCTGTACAAGGCTTTAGTAGATATAAAGTCATAATAAAAACTCATTTAAGGGCTCAGATAGTAAAGTAGTTAAGGTTTATGCTTAGCATGCACCTGGCCATGTATGTTCAATTTAAGGCATCTTGAGCACTGGTGGGGTGTTCTCTAGAGGTCCCCAGTACTGCAGGAATACCTGGAGTGTCCCTGGCACTACAGAGACTAAGCAATATTATACTCTAGGACTCTTGCATTGATCTGAATACCTAGTTGGCTGAGAATTATTAGTGGAATCCCTGAGTCTCCTGAGTGCCTCCTGGGTGATTGCTTCTGAAAAATAGCAAAGTTACTAAATGCACTTCTGTCATAATAAAGATAAATATTTTGGATTTTTTGGATAATTTTTATTGATTAGAATGCAAGGATCATTCATTGATAGATACAAATTAAAGGCAGGAATATTACATTTTTGGTAATATATATTTGGTGACCAATACAGCATACATTTCAATGAAATTTAAGAAATATCTGAGAAAAAATCGCATTATGTATAATGCATTTTATATTGACTATGTTAAATCATCAGTAATGTTGGAGAAATCACACAGGCATATATCAAGGCTATGCCCATGGTCAGAGAGTAGTCAACTTGAGTTTTTGGTATTTGATCTTTGTGTACAAGAATCTGTTTACAAGCTGCATTTTCTTCTAGGGAAACTTGTAAAGTTTATTTACTTGAGTAACAGATAATTGTTTACTTGAGTAAATAAATGAGTAATAAATAAAAATGATTGGTTAAGTATATAGTTATATTTTGCATATTCGCCATAGTAAATATATAATTAAAGTCCTTTTTGTCATTCCTGCTGGAGGGAAGCGTTTAGTTACAAATCTGTTCTGCTCTGTGTTCTGTTATGCCATTTATGAATCTTGAGTCAAAGGGTCCGAATTAGGTTTGATTTCACTTTATTTTCTGAAAACCTTTATGGAACAAAAATACAATATGGCAGAGGACAAGCCAACAGTGACAAGCTTTCCAAGTGATTATACAAAAGTAGATGAGGGAAGTAGAGAGGTAACAGAGTCTGAGAGGTAATCAGAGAAAGTCTAGTGTTAATGTTAACTATAGGAGAGGTTAAAACAATATTTGTTGTCATTCAATGCTGATTATAAAGGGTTGCACAATATATGATAGTTAATCTCTAACTTAAAATCTTTTTGGAATATAACTACACTATTTACAACACCCTCAAAATGTGATGGTTAAGCATATAGTGAATATGGAGTCCAGTCTGGTACCATTCATATTATGACTTGTGTATCAACAATTCTGGGCCAAAGTGGGGGAAAGAAGTCCAAAAGAAGGTCAGTGACTTTTCCTTTTTGAGAGAAATAACCTTGAAGGTGAACAGATAAATCAGTGGAGAGAGATTATGTCAAGCTGCTTCTAGGTTTTGAGAAAGAAGAGTAAACAGGTAAGATTTCAGTTTTGTTTGGGTTTTAGAAAATGAGTCTGCAATATTTCTTTAAAGTCAATTAAATACGTTTTGGATCGAAAATGATCATTAATTGTATTTCCCCACCTTTCAGCTTTCTCCTCATTTTAAAGCAGGCTTGAGGTTCATTTGTAAGGAATCAATATAACCACATTTATTCTTGGTCTCATATTGAAAAATAGAGAGTTACAATAAAAATGATTTTAGTCTTTTGAAGTTGTGGGCAATATGAGTAATATTGACTGAATGGAAATTTCAGGTTAAATGTATGAAAAGTCAATTTAATAATGATGTGGAAATTTTTGAGGGGAGAGGTACATTTAATCTACAGACACATAGGTAATTTATGTAGAGAAATATATCATTGTGTTCCAGTAAGTGATGTGATCCTGAAATTTTCATGGGGTGAGCTCTATCACATTTTCATAACCCCACACGTTTTCAGCACCATTTAAATATGCACTGTGAACGCAGAGGAGGAAAGCCGGTGTTGATGACAGCAAGCTTTGTGCGGAATGAACTCCGGTAGAGCATTCCCTTCTGTTTTCTTGCTTTCAAGAAAGGGCTTTAAGCGTTCATTTGAAATTTGTCTCTTAATCTGTTTTCCATTGATGGCAGCAACTGAGAAAAATTTTCAGCCAGAAAAAGTCAAGTTAAGTCAAACCAGTGTTGTGTGCAGCAAGCATACAAATTGACTGCTTTAAAAAAAATCAGAACTTAACCATGTGCTTTGAATTCAGAAGTAGAATTACATACAAAAAAGCTGCATTATCCTTAAGTCACCCGAGTGTGTGTGCACATGCCAGTATGCAGTACCTCCTTCATGACAACCCTGAACAGAGACAGTGGGTTGGGTGAGTCACCACTGAGACTTCTGCGACACCCCCCTCCCATGGAGATGAAAGACACTCTCTCTTAAGGGTCATGAAACTAAAGTTTTACTTCTATCTGTTTATACAGTTTCTCTAATTCAAGAGTAGTATATATATAGACTGCCTCAGAGTCTTTATCATAGAGAGATTCAAAAGCACAGAAAAGTTTTTTTTTTCTCTTTTTGGTCCTGATTACTATGCATTGGTATGTGCCATGGGCCCTGGTGTTCTCCCTAAGGCTGGCACCCAGACTTGTCTGTGACTGTGCTGTTTGCCTCCATGAGCTCTGGTGCCAGCAAAATGCTCACATGTTACAGCTATTCCCTACACTCTATCTAGACTGTGGGCTAGTTTCCAGAGGCATAAATGAGGCATATAGAAGACATCCCAAAGTGATGTTGAAAGGACCAGTCAAGAGGGAATGTTGCCTTATTTGGTAAACAGGATTGGGTGAGAAGTAGTTTGCTAGAAGTTTCCCTACCCCAATTTCACCATGTTTCAAAGAGGTCATTCAGCTTTCGGTGCTCCCACATTTCTGAGAATTACAGTAGATCTTCCTTCAAGTGCAGGTGTGTCCTTTGTTCACTTCCCTATGCGTATTATGGGAAAGTTAGTTGCCATTTAACCTTTCTCAGACCTCTACTGTCTGGAGGCAAAAACATGTGCTCCCAAGGCTTTTTGTATCTTAGCAATGTTTCCAATTATATAATAACATTTCACAGATGTGGCATCAACATTAGGAGAAATAGAAGAGTCTTATTTGGGAGACTGGTCTGGGAAACCCTCATTATACTCACATGCAACAATCCACGATGTCTGGTCAGAATAAATATGACATTTGCTGGTGACCATCTGGGCTGGAACTCTCAGGTCTGGCTTGAGGTGAGGAAAGCACTTGAGTACAAATCCTTTCTTTCCACTTTCTCACACTTGCTTCAATATGTCTGCACACATGTGTTCTCTGGACCTTTGGAGAAGTAGTAATGGGAAAGGATGGAACTGATGGAATCCAGAAAGTGGAAATGGAGACAGAGAGTTCACAACCCTCATGAATTGATGGACAACAGGGAGTATTTTTCTGACTGTTAAAGACAGAAAAGGAGGGACAGGGTTTTTTACAATGCTTTCCATTAGAAAGTTCTGTACACTAGTACCCCATCCACATCAATTCCTCTGTACTTTTAGATAAATACAATTAACTTTAGGATTTTTAAAATTAGAATCCCCATTGCATCCTATCATCAATAATTAGTTTATTTTTTAAATTAACCCAGATAGGCTGCAGAAATAGTATAATGAGTAGGATATTTACCTTGTATGTAGCCAAGTTCGACCCTAATTTTATCCCCAGGACTCCATATGGTCTCCTGAGCATGCCAGGAGTGATCTTTGAATGCAGTGTCAGGAGTGTACCCTGAGCACCATCAACTGTGGGCCAAAAACAACAACAGAACAAAACTAGAATAGTAGTTAGAGAGATAACTTAATGGGCTCCACACATGCTTTTCAGAAGCGGCTGGAGCACCAGATGGTCTGTTGAGCACCTTCGGGAGTGACCTTCAAGCACTGAACCAGAAGTAGCTCTTGAGAACTGCTGAATGTGATCCCAAAACACCAAATTTTTTTTAAATTGATCTTTCATTTAAGAAAAGATTTTGGTAATTGTCTGCAAAGCCTTATGACTAAAAAGCTCAACCCATAAGAAGTAATCTGTGGTAATTCAATAATTGAACTATAACAGACACTTTTATTAAATGTGATTAGGAGTATGCACATTATTGCGATTTCTTTTTTTAAAATTTTTTTCTTTATTTAAACATCTTGATTACAAATATGACTGTGATTAGGTTTCAGTCATGTAAAGAACACCCCCTTCACCAGTGCAACTTTCCCACCACCAGTGTCTCAAATCTCCCTCCATTCAACCCCACCCCCCCACCTGTACTCCAGACAGGCTTTCCAGTTCCCTCATTCATTCACATGATTATGATAGTTCTCTGTGTAGTTATTTCTATAACTGCACTCACCACTCATTGTGGTGAGCTTCATGAAGTGAGCTAAAAGTTCCAGCCCTCCTCTCATTGTCTCTGATGATTGTTGCAAAAATGACTTTTATTTTTCTTAAAACCCATAGATGAGTGAGACTATTCTGCGTCTCTCTCTCTTTCTCCCTCTGACTTATTTCACTCAGCATGATAGATTTCATGTACATCCATGTATAGGAAAATTTCATGACTTCATCTCTCCTGACAGCTGCATAATATTCCATTGTGTAGATCTACCACAGTTTTTTTTAGCAATTCGTATGTTGAAGGGCATCTTGGCTGTTACCAGAGGCAGACTATTGTGAATAGTGCTGCAATAAATATACGTGTGAGGAAGGGGTTTTTGTGGTGTATGATTGTTTTCTTAGGGTATATCCCTAGGAGTGGAATAGCTGGGCCGGATGGGAGCTCAATTTCCAGATTTTGAAGGAAACTCCATATCACTTTCCATAGAGGTTGGGCTATATGGCATTCCCATCAGCAGTGGATAAGAGTTTCTTTCTCTCCACATCCCCACCAGCACTGATTGTTCTTTTTTTTTTTTTTTTTTTTTTTTTTTTTTTTTTGGTT
>PVKC010008498.1:0-27999 GCA_004027635.1 Crocidura indochinensis
TCTTTGTTTCTTCTTCTTCTTCTTCTTCTTCTCCTCCTCTTCCTCCTCCTCCTCCTCCTCCTTCTTCTTCTTCTTCTTTTTTTGGGGGGGAGCTCCACACTCAGTGATGCCCAGGGGCTACTCCTGGCTATGCGCTCAGAAATCACTCCTGGCTTGGGGGACCACATGGGATGCAAGGGGATTGAACCGCGGTCCATCCTGGGTCAGCTATATGCAAGGCAAATGCCCTACCACTGTGCCACCACTACAGCCCCAGATTTATATGTTTGATTGCTGCAGTTAAAAATAATTTCTACCTCCAACATCACTCATCTGGTGGCTTATTTCTTTCTATAGACATGCTATTTACTTTTAAAATTAATATAATTAGCTACATTACTAAATTCTCAGACTTTTCTCTTTGATATTTCAATTTTCTATGTGCTTTCATAGATTTCACTGCTCATAAATTTTACTATTTAAAAATAAAGATAATTTTATCATCTATTTCTTGTTGCAAATAATTTAAAATATGTCATTTAATACTCTTTTGACCTAAATTTAATAATTCTTATACCTTTAGATATATCAGTCTGCATCTTAATAGAGAATAAAAATATAAATCATTTTGTTACCTGGTATGTTTCAAGACATTATTACTTATAAAGGTCTTGACACCTCATAGAATAAAATATGTGTTCATAAATATAATTATTATGAAAATTCAAATATAAATTAAAATATACATGGAAATGAAGTCAATAATTGGAAGCATTTGCATTTATGCACAAGTATAAGAATTTATTCATTTGCATAATTTAAGAGAGCCAGAAATTGGTTAGAAGTAAATAAAGTGCAAATGTCCTGATTTTCTCACAAATAATTTCAGGCCAAAGGTTCATTTAGTTCACTTTTCTGGTTCATTATAGGATGGTGCTTTGGTGTGTGTCCCTGGAAATTAGAAAAGTGTGTGCACATGTGTGTGTGTGTGTGTGTGTGTGTGTGTGTGTGTGTGCGTATGTTGAGTGGTAAATGGAGGTACAGGCTGCAGAGGTAATGCAGAGGGAATGACTACCGTTGGTGTGTTGGAGGTGAATAAAAAATACTGTGTGGGTCACAGAAAGAATTTCGACTTTGCTTCTGAGGAACATCAAAAGTTATAAGTGAGTTTAGATGGAGAGAATGGCAGGTTGTAGCTTGTAAGTGAGGACTGCCATTTGAGCAATCTGCTTTGCTAAAACTGAACTATGAGCAAAAAGCCTGTTAAAACTCATTTTTAATCAGGTAAAAGTAATGGTGCTTGGGTCAAGTTTTTAGTGGGGAAACTGATGAAAAGTGGTTGAATAGAAATTGAGAATTGCGGTAGAAAGCATATCACTATGAGGAGATAATGGAAGCTAAGTTGCTGAGGGTTGGGGCCGGCATGAGACATGATGGAGGGAAGCTGACTCTGGTGGAGGATGCCATTATCTCATCATCAATATTGTAAATAACTGCCGAAAATACAAATTTTTCAAAAGAAAAATGGTCGAACTATATACATAATAAGGAGAAAGGTCAGTAAGATTTCTGAACTGATTAGCTATGGATTAGAGAGGATGAAGAGAAGTTACTGAAGCAGCAGAGTATGGGTTTGAATATGATGATGAAATTGCTTTTAACTGAGAGAAGTAGAGAGTGACAGGAATGGTATTTTTACTTTGGAGTTTTGGGACTAATCGAAACACTGTAGTACTATATAAACAATAGAAATTTAAGGAAGACAGATGGCTCTTACAAGGACTATATCGTATTTTTCTTTCAGTTCTAATCTCTAATGTGCTCAGCATAACAAGCCATGAGGCATAAATGGACAACAGTCATGTAATAATATACTATTGTAAAATGGGGAGAAGGAAGATAAGGCAGAACAGTAGGGAAAATAAAAATAATCTGTGACCTGTTCCTACATTATAGAAATTATATTTGCTTAATTTTTAGATTTGTTGATAAAAACCAATGATTTTTGTTTTGAGACATACCTTTTTCTTTACAAAATCCTAAATTTACTGTCTATATTATTTAATAAATATTTACCAAGTATCTCATCAATAGTGATAGCTGTGCTATGAGTTGGGGCTACTGTGAAGTATACAGATTTAACTCAGTGATTAAAAGGCATATATATGGATACCTATAAGTAACAATGAGTTTGATATTGAAAGGTGATACCTACTCATGAGATTTGAGTATAAAAGGTGAGAAATTATCAAGTTAACAGGGCTTTGTCTTTTCCTTTTGCTCTCTAATTTTGAAATTTTAATTTATTGTTTTCTTACTTTCCTTTATGAATCAGGGATTTAACTATTATGAGATGTCAGGGTAGTGTATCATAAGACTATTCATTGCCTGAGTTGAATTTCCTTTAGGACTTGCAAAATCTTGGGTCATGGGATTTCAATCTCAGATTTAAAAAAGTCCGAAGTTTCTGTTCCTTGTTTGCAATTCTCCTAAATGCTATTATCTAACTTCTTCTCCAAGGGACATGACAGAGCAAAGTTTATCTCAACCATTTCAAACTTACCTCTGTGCACACTACGTGCATTGTTCATGATTCATAATCAAGTGATAGAGAGGAAGCAAGATAAGTAGTAAAGAGTGAATAATTTAAAGAAACTTGATGATACCTATATATATTGCCTTTATTATTTATCATTTAAAAGGAATCATTAGGCATCACCATTTATTAATAGATAATTTAAAAATTTTTTCTGTTTTTGGTGTAGAACATATCGAAAATTGTTCAGTATCCTGGAATATAGGTTGCTTGCTACAGGATGGTTACAACCCTCTCAACTTCTGTAGCAAGTATAGTACTTTAAAGAGGCAATTCAGTTTTCTGCCTTTAAACTGATGCAATTACTTTGAATTTACCAAAGCTGCTAGTCCACATGTCCAAGGAGTCAAATATGGACTCATCTTGAGCAAATTTCTTTTTAGTTTTTTTAATTTTTTAGTCAGAAGATAGAGAAAAGAAGAAAAAAGAGAAGAAAAAAGAAAGATAAAATAAGTGATATTTGTTCATTTATTTGTTTAATAATTATTTTCTAAGTGCAAGCAATATGGGAATCATTTTGCATGGTTAATTTGTGAGGGCAAAGCATTAGATTGGTGCCTGGGGCAGGTTAAGAGGAGATTCACCCCACTGTTTGTATTTAGGGAAGTGTGACTTTGTTTCGGAGCTTCCACCACCCTCATAGAGCCCACACCCCTGCAGCTACCAAGAATTATAGAAGTGGTGGCTTATTGTTCTTCCTATCCAAAGTTCTCCTCCCACCATCTCAGCATCTGGCAGCTAATCTATGACTTCTGCTATATTTCCTACTCAATCTACCTAGCTTGGATAGTTACCTAATTAAAGTTTGTTTTCAATTACTTCCAGATAAATCATTTTTCACTGATAAAATATAAGTTACTTAAAATACCAAAAAGCAACAATAAAAGGCTAGGTCAGGTAATCAGGTAATATGTAATAATATTCTTTTATGATTATGTGTGAATTTGGAAGGTATTTCAAATGATGTTTCTGGACTATCATTATACATTCAATTTAAAATTTTTGACTTATGATTTCCAATTTTATATTTTAGACATTTCAGAGGAGTTTTCTAGTTCTGTTCAAAAAACCTAGTAAACCTTACTCTTTGACAGAGACAATACTAAATGATGAGTGACAAGCATGGTTGTGTCTAGTTTTTCTTCAGGTTTATGTAATCACATCTATAGTTTCAAGTTTGGGACATCTATTATGAGCCAGACACTCTACTTAATGTATTTCATAGATTTAATTTTCACAAGATTTATTCAAGGAATGCAATATTTCCCACTTATAGCAGATGACAAAATTAAGGTTAAATTAGTTCTAGACATTTGCTCAAGTAAATTGAGTAGTAGTATATAAAGGTTCCTTGATTTGTACTCTCAGTGTTATGGCACATAACATTCTAGCACAAGAATATCCACACTTTTAGATTAATGTGAAATGAGTTGATGTATTCTTTCTTGTATCTCTGGAGTTAGCCATTCATCACAAATAAATTTTCTATGAAGTCTTAATACATTTTCTATGAAGTATAATTATTGAATCTTTTTTGTTTTGTAGTAATATTAACATAAATTGTTAAATTTTCTAGATAGGCTAGATTTGAGAGAAAATTTTTTGCATTATCTTAGAAAGCCAACAAAATTTGCAATAGAATTTTGTCAATTTAGGGGAAGTGCTGAATAGACTTTAGTTAATCAAGAGGTGCTTGCCTGGTTTAAAATATTTCATATTTCATTTAAACTATTTTCCTTTAGATATGTATTAAAATTTATCATAAATTACTCACTTTATTATTTAGTACTCAAATTCATTTTTATTATACTTACTCAACTTAGCAGTCTTGATTAAACTCTGGATAATTGAAACAAAATCAAACCACACTTCTAAAGAGAATAATTGTCACATTTGCCCTTCTAAACAACATAAAGTAGGCTTTGAGAGCATGCTTATAAATATTTTTAAGCAATACATAAAAGAAATGCATAGTTTTTCAAGGTTATTACTTTGATGTGATAATACCTATTGTTTTGAGCTTTTCTATTTGTCTAATGAATGGTTCCTGTATAGTTAGTTACATATCTTCCAGATAGTCATAAAAATAAATGAACCACTTGAGGAATTCTACTGTGTTAGACTGTCTATTTAACTTCACATCTCCCAGTTATTGTCCCTGAACAAGAGAACGGTCATTTCAGACACACTTTGCGAGGATCAGATTCCAATTTCAAAGGAGAAACAGACTGCCAGTATAAATGAGAGCAAGAGAGTGAGAGAAATCATGAAAATGAGGAAGTGATTCCTAATGTTATCAGAAACAGGAGTAAAGTGAAAATGGCTGAACTTCACCTCCCCACGGGGTAATGAATCATCAAAATAACCGGTGGAAAACAAGCTTGTGCAACCTCTACCAGTGTGTGTCACTGGCTGGTAGAATTTTTAGAAAGGCAGCAGTTTGGGTTCATCACTGTGGTTCGTGATTGCACACCTGTTTGGGGTATGGATTTTGCAACCCCCTAAAAAGGGGAAACTGAACTCATTGCTCCTCCTGAGCTGTGCAAAAAAGCAGAAAACCACAGCTGCTCAAGCAGTTAACAGATATCAGTAAAATACCCATGTTACATAATTAAGGATAACGTTCTTGAAGCATATGGGCTAGAGGTATTATACTCTCATTAAAACTTTAGGTAGGAAACAATTTAGCATCCTCTCACACATTTCTCGGGTTGAATTCTATAATAAATGTTTGTAATTAGACATGTTCTAAACAGTTTATTAAATAATACATGAAGAAAATGGTTTATGAAATATAGACAGCTCTGTATTTGGTGTGCAATGATACAGAGGTATCAAGATGATGTATAAACGATTTCATCTCATTGACTAGATAACTAGTCACTCTGGGCAGCTTAAGTAAGATGAGAAGAAGTGTCATTAGTCTAAGAAGACTATGATCTTCAGGAAATAGAAATTGATGGCACTATATTTTTTCTATTAAAAATACATATACTGCAGTTTTCTTTCAACTGTTACTCCAGAGCAGAAACAAGTTTTTGATCAGAGCAATGCAAAAATTGCATGTATTTTATTTGGTAGGATGACACCAGCTTGATGGAAAGATAAGGATGAATTGACCAAAAAACAGAAATGAGATATTATTTTTAACGTTTTCAATATATGCAATTATTTATATATTAGAGAAATAAGGAAGGGAAGTCTCTTAAGAATTACCAAAGCAGGTGTTTGGTCCCTGGGGAAGTGGTAGGAAGTGTGCTCCTGAGAAAGTAGGCACAGGAAAGGAAATCTTTCAATTATGTATCCTTGTTTGATATTCAGGTCAGGTGATGAGTGGCTAATAGTTCTTAATGGAGGAGTTTGTCATCTATGAAAAATATGCTAAAAGGTACCGGAAAGTTAACCTGGGTATAGTTCCTATCTTCTGAAATCATTTAGGTTATTAGGTAAACTGCTTTTGTTACTTAATGTACATAAATTGGATCTCTTGGTTTTCTTTTGGGTCACACTTGGTGATGATCAATGGTTCCTACTGGTTTTGCACTCATGAATTACTTCTGCAACTAGTCTGTGGACTAGTTGTGGACTGTGGATATCAGGTATTGAACCCATATGAGTCAGATTTAAGACAAGCACCTTATCTGCTAAACTAATGCTTCAACCCCTCTTTTTAAGAAAACACACATGAAATCCAGAATTCTATTTAGGTCATGCTTGGGGAAAATTGGGCAGGGCTGATATACCTCTTACTGATTAGTCTGCTTAGTAGGTAACTTGGGCTGCCAGCCAGGCTGTCTTACTGGCAATAATTCACCAGTAGATATTTTATTTAAACATTGGCACTAACTTCGGAGGAGTGAGGGACAGTTAATCTGCTTTTGTTTATAAGTCCATGCACAATCATAATACCCGTGTGCCACCTATTAACTCCATGAAAAAAATGCAATTCAGGTCTCTGTAGCTAGTTTTCCATGGTTGGAGAGTAAACTAAAGTTTCAGGGTCATGATCAGAAAGTATATTGTCAGAGACACAACCTCCAGATATGCCTTTTATTAATAAAGTTGATTTTGGAATAATATATCAAAGACAGAATAGCATAAAAGATAAAAAATAATGCAGTCTATTTTATTATTAGTGGTTTAAAAAAAACCTGTATTCGGGGCCCGGGAGATAGCATGGAGGTAAGGTGTTTGCCTTTCATGCAAAAGGTTATCGGTTCGAATCCCGGTGCCCCATGTGGTCCCCCGTGCCTGCCAGGAGTGATTTCTGAGCATGGAGCCAGGAGTAACCCCTGAGCACTGCCGGGTGTGACCCAAAAATTAAAAAAAAATCTACTCAGTATAAAAAATTGAGTTCTCTCTCTCTCCCTCTTCTTCCTCTCTCTTCTTCTCTTTTTGCTGTATTTTTTGGAAGTATATATATTTAAATTTCTGATACATTGAGTTACAGTTTCAAGAATAATACATACTACAGTCAGGGATCATACAACCAATGTCCTGATTAGTAGTGACAGATGTTACTTCTTTGAAAATTAGTGTAAGAAAAAGTCGATAAAATAGACACAATTATAAAAACTGAGGACAGACTGGCAGCAGGGTCTTCTTTGTGACTCAGAAGAGCTACTTTTACACCTAGATCAGTGCACCTCAAAGGAAAGAGAAACACTAACACAAAAGGAGGGGTCTTATAGCCATTACAGCTGTGCTCCAGCAAGCCATACAGTCAGGAGAAACTAAAGCAGAGAGACCAGAAGCAGGGCTTTCTTGATCACGAAAAGAGGCATTTTCACACGTGGGTCAATGCACCCAAAGAGAGCACAAAAGTTTTGTTTTACTTTGCAGCTGCACTTTTCTTTCAGTCAGTGAACCCATCACAATATATGAAAAACACCACCACACTGCAATGGTCATAATGGGAAAGCAACATAGAGCCCAACTACACTTAGTGAACTTCATGGGCGTTCAGAAGACCCAACTAGTACTGCCATCTATTTAGCCTCTCTGATAAGGGTTCTAGAGAATAAATATTGAGGATATTTGAGGAATTCAAAGAAACCATGGAATGAACAGCCAATAAGACTCAGAGGATATGAGAGTATAAATAAGAAAACTACAAACAGAAATGACATTTGAGCAACTTGGTAGGTGAAATGAAAAACTCACTGGAAGGCATCAACAGCTAAGTAACATCTGTGGAGCTTACTGAGGACTGAATTGGTGAGCTCTAATATGAGCTGCATAGCACCTCCAGACAACAGCAAAAGATGAAAAAAGCTGCCGCAAAATAAATGAATAGCAGATGGGAAAAAATCCACAAAATAAATTATCCGATAAGAATATAATTTGGGGATAAATTAAACAGAAACAGCATAAAAAACACTGGGGTCAAGGAGAGCCAGGAAGAAAAATCTTATGAGAATTTATAGTCAAAGACATCATTGCAAAAATTTGCCAGAGTAAAAGAGTGAATATATCCACATCCTAGACTCCTGAAAGAGTAACAGCTAAAAAAGATCCAAATAAAACACTATAAGGCCCAATGATGAAGATGACAGAGAGAGAATATTGAAGTCAGAAAGATCAAAAGGGAAAATTATATATCGAGTGTGATAAAAAAATCAGTAGGACATTTGCTTTGCACATGGTTGACCTGGGGCAAACTCAAGTTTGATCCTGGCATCACGTATAATCTGTAAAGCCTGTCCAAAGTTCTGAGTACTGCCAGTTGTGACCCCAAAACAAAACAAATTTTATAACAGATTTATCACAGGTAATCCTCCAACTTGAAGGCAGTGGAGAAATAAAATGAAAACACTCAACAGTAGGGTAATAATACCCAGAGACAATAGAGGTGAGAGCTGAAAGGACCACCCCATGATATGAAGCTTACCACAAAGATTGGTAGTGCTGTTACAAAAATTACTACATCAAGAACTACCATGATAATGATAGTGAGTAGAGAAATAGATTGCCTGTCTCAAAGACAGGCAATCGTGGGGGAGGATGGAGATGTGGGTATTGGTGGTGTGAATGTTGACTGGTGAAGGAGGTTTATGATTGAAACCTAACTACAAACATGTTTGTAATCATGGTGCTTATATATTAATAATAAAAAGTTATTATTTAAAAAAGAAAAATAAAACAGCAAAATGAATGCGTTATCAAGAGTACTTCATCCAGACTCTCATTTAGGTTATAAAAAAACAATACACAGATTCATGGATAAACAATAGCTCAGGTACTTTAGAGACACAAAACCAACCTTAAAAGAACTGAGGGGCCAATATGAGGGAGTACTATGAGATGAAATGGAGTATTGTTAAGGTGTATTATGTGGTAAGACAAGTCCCACAGATAGAACATATTTCTAAAAAATAATGGCACAAAATTCTATGACAATCATTTCTATTTTTAAAGTATATTTAGGGACTATGATAGATGTTGGTATACTTATTTCTGTAACTGCACCATCAATCTTTGTGGTAAGCTTTATATCATGGCTAGTCCTTCCAGCCCTCATCTCTGTTGTCTCTTAGTATAATTGCCATACGGTATATAACTAGGAGTAGTATTGCTGGATCATATGAGAACTTAACATCCAATTTTTGGAAAAATTTCCATATAGTTTTGCATAAAGGTTCAACTAGTCTGCATTCCCACCAGTAGTGAATAAGGTGTCTTTCTCCTCTATTCCCACCAGAACTGATTTTTCTAGTTCTTTGTGGTGTGTGCCAAACTTTGTGGCTCATATCATTATATGGATGATACCTCATTGTTTTCAATTGCATCTCCCTGAATATTAGTTATTTGGAGCATTTTTTCATGTGCCTTTTGACCATTTGTATTTCTTTTCTGAGTAAATGGCTGTTCATTTCTTCTCTCCATTTTTTGATGGGGTTAGATTTTTTCTTGTTAAGTTCTATCAGTACCTTGGATATCTTAGATGCTAGCCCCTTAATGATGGGTATTGGGTGAATAGTTTTTTCCATTCCTCAGAGGCCTTTGTATCTTAGTCATGGTTCCTTTGAGTAGCAGAAGTTTCTTAATTTAATATAGTCCCATTTGTTTATCTATGCTTCCATGTGTTTGGACAGTAGTGTTTCTTACTTGAAGATTCCTTTACTCTCAATCTCATGGAATGTTTTACTTATGTGTTTTTCTATGTAGCTTATGGTTCTGGGGTCTGATATTAAATTTTTTTAATCCATTTGTATTTGTCCTTTGTGCATGGTGTTAGATGGAGGGCCCAGTTCACTTTTTTGTGTCTGGCTAGGTGTCCCAACACCACTTGTTGAAGAGACTTTCCTTGCTCCATATTGTATTTCTTGTCTCTTTATCAAAGATTAATTGGACAATCATATCTTTCAATGTCAATGGAAGAAATGTACCAATTATTAAACACAGAGTGGAGAAATGGATCAGAAAATTGAATCCAACATTCTTCTATCTGAAAGAAACACATATATGTAATCAGAGCAATACAAACTCGAAGTCAAACATTGGAAGACAATTCTTCAAACAAACAACTTCTTAAAAAGGCTGGGGTGATCATACCAATATCAATGACATAAACTTAAGTCTCAAAACTGTTTTAAGAGATAGAGAGGGCATTTCTTTTTTTTTTTTTTTTGGTTTTTGGGTCACACCCGGCAGTGCTCAGGGGTTACTCCTGGCTCCATGCTCAGAAATTGCTCCTGGCAGGCACGGGGGACCATATGGGGCACCAGGATTCGAACCGATGACCTTTTGCATGAAAGGCAAATGCCTTACCTCCATGCTATCTCCCGGGCCCCAGGGGCATTTCTTAATAATAAAATGAAATTCAAGTCTGGAAGAAATTACATTCCTAAACATATATGCACACAATGAGTAGCCAGTAATATACTTCAGACAAGTGAAAATAGACTTGAAGAAAGATATAAGTAACTATGCAATAGCATTGAAGACTTCAAAACTACTTTGTCACCTCTTGATAGATCAACCAGGCTAAAAGTCAACAAGGTTACACCGGCTTTGAAGTAATAACTAAGAGAGAGGATGTTAGTGTATATATGTATATATAATATACTGTATTGGTCTTTTATCCCTCAAAAACTGAATTATGAATTATTTATTATTCTCCAGTGTATATGGAATATTCTACAAGGCAGACCACATGCTAAGACATAAAACACACCTCCATAAAATTAAATGGATAGAAATCATACCAACTCCCTAACTACTCAGACATGATGCACTCAAACTATATGTAAAATTCAAAAAGAAACAAAAATAACTTTAATACCTGTAAATTAAACAGCCCATTTATGAACATCTAGTTGGTTAGTAAAGAAATCAAAGAGGAAATCAAAATATTCCTGGAAACTAATAAAAATGAGGACATGAATTATCAGAATTTGTGGGACACTGCAAAAGCAGTTTAAGAGGAAAATTTATACCTTTGCAGGGATTTCTCAGGAAGACAGAAAGGCCTAGATAAATAACATAGCCACACTGTTTAGAAATTAAAATAATCAAGAAAATGAGCTTAAAACAGGCAGGAGGAAGGAAATAATAAAACTTACTTCAAAATTTAGTAAAATTAAAAATCAAAATTGATCCAAAGAATCAATTAAAGTAAGTTTTTGAAAAAATAAACAAGACTGATAATAATTAGCAAGACTCACAAAGTGAGAACCCTAATACTTCAATAAACTGAATCATACAAAGGAGAGCTATCACAACAGATGCCACTGAAATTCATAGGGTAATCAGAGATTACTCTGAGAATCTTTATGCCATGAAGTGAGAGAACATAGAAAAATGGATAAATTCTACCACTCCTATAACCTCCCAAGATTGAACCAAGACAATCTGAAATACTTGAATAGATCTATCACTGTCAAGGTAATTGAAGTGGTAAATCAAAAGTCTTTCCCAACACAAAAACAAATGCACAGATAGATTTACTAATGAATTTTTTTCAGACCTTTAAATCAGACATACTGTCAACTTTTTACAGGCTCTCTAGGAAATTGATGAAATAGAAACACTCCCAAACAATTTCTATTATCCTATCATCATTCTATAGCACAAGCAGACAAGACAGAACAAAAAATGATTTACAGGCTGATATCCTTGATGAACATAGAAGCAAAGATCCTCAACAAAATATTAGATAATAGCATCCACAAATTCATCAAAAAGGTCTAGAATTCATCCACAAATGTAAAATTGGTTTAAGACAAGCAAGTCAATCAACATAACACATCATAAAAATAAAAAAATAAAAATCATATGATCATATCAGTAAATGAAGAGAAAGCATTTGACAAGATCCAGCACCTATTGATAATGAAACTATCAAAAAGCTGAGAATTGATACAACTTTCCTCAATATAATCAAAGCCATTTACCACATACCCATGAGAAACATTATACTCAACGGGGAAAAACTAAAAGTCTTTTCTATAAGATCTTGCAAAGACAATGTTGCCACATTTTGGCACTTCTGTTCAACACAATACTGGAGGTACTTGCCATAGCAATCAGACAAAAAAAAATATCAAGTGCATCCAGATAGGAAAGGATGAAGTCAAATTCTCATTGTTTGCAGATGACATGATACTTATATTTATAAAATCCTAAAGACTCTATGTAAAAGCTCCTATAAACAATTCCTTGTATAATAAAGTGGAAAGCTACAAAATTATAATGCAAAAACCCATTATTTTTTTATATTTAAGTAATGAAATAGAAGAAAGAAATATTAAAAAAATTCAATTCACAGCTGAACCTTAGAATCAACTTAACTAAAGAAATGCAAGACCTATACAAAGAAAACTACAAAACACTTCTTCAATAATAATAAAAGAGGACACATGACATTTTTCTAAGAAATAGCTAAAATATTTTTGTTTCATATGAAACAAAACCTTCATGAATAGATCAAGCAATCTCTGGGTGAAAGAATATGAAAGACATCACTTTATTCTACTTCAAACTGTACCATAAATAATAGCATTGTATTAAAATGTACTAATTTATTATTAAAAATAAAACAGCATGGTATTAGAATAATTATAGACTCTCAGATCAGTGGAATAGTCTTAAATATCCTGAGTCATACCCTCAGGTATGTGATCAATTAATATTTGATAAAAGGGAAAGAAGTACAAACTGGAGCAAGGAAGCCTCTTCTACAAGTGATATTGGGAAAACTATCTTCTACAGACAATAAAATGAATTCAGACCTCTTTTAACACCATGCATAAAAGTTAAATCAAAATAGATAAAAAATCTTCATATCAGACTTTAACTATAAGGTATATACTATAAAACTTCAGAACTCTCTGTGACATTGAAGCTAATGACATTTTTAAGGATGAAATATCACTGCCCAATTAAGTGGGGGCAAAAATGAATAAATGAGAATACATTAAAATAAAAGCTACTGCATCTTTAAGGAAAAGGCAACCAGATTACAAGGACTGCCCATGGAATGGATGAAACTATTCGCCCAATACCCATGTGATAAGGGGTTGATATTGAGGCTATGGTAGAGCTTAACAAGAAAACAATATCTAAGTCCTTCCAGAAATGGGAAGAAGAGATGAATAGACACTGCCTTAAAGAAGAAATACAGATGATCAAAAGGCATATTTGTGGAATATAAAGTCCTCCACAACATTAATCATCAGAGAGATGAAAATTAAAACAACAATAGGTATCATTCCACACTGCAGAGACTGGACCACATCATAAAGCACAATAACCATCGTTGGTGTGGATGTGAGGAGAAAGAGGCGCTCAGTTACTGCTGGTAGGAATGTCAACTAGTCCAGCCTTTATGAAAACAATATGAACATTCCTCAAAACTAGAAATTGTGGTCCTATATGACCCAGCAACACTAGCCCTAGGAAATATACCTTAAATACAATACAGTACAAGCCCTCTGCACTCTTATATTTATAGCAGCACTACTCACAATAGCCAGAATCAGGAAAAAAAAGCCAATGTACCTGAAAACAGATGAATAGATAAAAACAAACAAACAGAATCAAACATGATAATCTACATAATGAAATACTAGACAACTGTTAGGAAAAATGAATTAATAAAATTTGCTTATACATGAATGAAAATGGAGATTATTGTGCTGAAGCAAAATGACTCAGGTGGAGAGGGATACACATAGAGTCATCCCACTCATTTGTGGGATATTTTTTTAAAAAGTTAATATTGTAATGATATCTGAAGACACTAAGGCCGAGGTCCTGGAGTTCATTGAGTGAAGCTTGCCACAAAAAGCAGGGAAGGGAATGCAGTTAGGGCAGAGAAGGACCACTGTACAATGATAGTTGGAAATAATCCCTTTGAACAAGAAATGGGTTCTGAAGGAAGTATATTATGCATGATATATGTGTGATTCATTTGCAGTAACAATATTAAAAGCCACAATGAATAACATAAAAAAAGAAAGTGAAAAATAAAATGTCAGTCATAGAGTAATTCAGGTGGGACTGTAGTGGGGGACTAGAGCTAAACTGGTGACACTGGTGGTGGGAAGTTTGCACTGATAATTATTATTGGACATTGTATGACAAACTCAATTATGAAGAACTTTGTAACCAAGTAGCTCACAAGTATTCAATGAAAGAATATATCAAAAAATAAAAAGATCAGAAAAAAGTTGATACAATGGAGGAGGTAATGGTTATATTGGACTCTATACCAACTCTACTGAAAATAGTTGAGATAAATTGTCTTGCATTTGCTTCCTATTTACCAGATACTGTCTCTTTTTTTCTTTTTTTCCTTTTTGTTTATTTTTGGACTACACCTGATAGTGTTCATAGCTTACTCTTGGCTCTGTACTCTGGGGTCACTCTTGTTGGGGCTCTGAGGAAACATATGATGTTCCAGAGGTCAAAGTCCGGTTGGTCAAGTGCAAGCTGTGCTGTAATATATCTGCTGTAATATTGCCCTCACCTCAGATTTCTTTGTTTTTTTTTTTTTTTTTTTGGGTCACACCCGGCAGTCCTCAGGGGTTACTCCTGGCTCCATGCTCAGAAATTGCTCCTGGCAGGCACGGGGGACAATATGGGGCACCGGGATTCGAACCGATGACCTTTTGCATGAAAGGCAAATGCCTTACCTCCATGCTATCTCCCGGGCCCCCACCTCAGATTTCTTAAATATTATTTTAATCATTACAACATTTCTGCACAATTTTTTAATTTAAATATATAAATTTTGAAAATTAAAATGTCATCAATAAAATGGACTAATTTAGATTTACCCATCTTTTTTCTCTGTTTACATACATATCATATTTAAAGATTTTAATTGCACTGCATATTTTGTACCATGAAAATTATTTTAAAGGTTTTGGTTAAGCTAAAGTTGTATGAATTAACTCTGGCCTCATGAGTAATTCAGGTTTTTCACTTTAAAAAAAATAACCCAGTGATGCTACAAATATTCAAAATCAGGAAATGATTTCTCAATACAGAGCTAGGAGTACTCTGTGCACCTCTGAGTATGCCCCACTCCTCAAAATGAGTATATTTCTTGGTTTTTGTGCGGTGACATTATGTAAAGATATATAAAATATCAGGAGAAAGCAAGGAAGCTAAAATTATGATATACAATAACAATGGTCAGGTTTTCTGGTACTCATGATATTGGAGACTAAATTTTTTGTAGTCTCAATTATCCTTATGAACTTGAAGCATAATATATCTTCTTAAGATTTTTTCTTTTAAACTTGAATTATCAATTCTTTACCAAATACTTTCAGAAGTTCTTGAATATATGCTGATATTTACATTATATTTATTACAGATAATCTATTCATCTTTGGTTAAAATGTCCACAATCTTCTTGCTAGTAAATGGTAATATTCATAAAAAGGAAAAAATGAAGAATGTAGGAGAAATCTTGAAAGCAGTCACTTTAAAAGGCCTATAATTCTGCTATTATTCAATTCCTGTGTGAAATGCCATGCCAGCAAATCTTTACTCAAAAAGATCAAGATGTAGTATATACAAGATGA
Source organism: Crocidura indochinensis (assembly GCA_004027635.1). Taxonomy (NCBI): domain Eukaryota; kingdom Metazoa; phylum Chordata; class Mammalia; order Eulipotyphla; family Soricidae; genus Crocidura; species Crocidura indochinensis. The sequence goes on from PVKC010008498.1 coordinate 15,613, forward strand.
AGGAAGAAATAAAATATCAACATTCCTTGGGTAGTCTCCAAATGGAGCAGGTAATTAGCAGGTGTTTTTAGTTTTCATTTTGATTTTCTCAAGGTATTCATTTAACAGTATGTTTTGGAGACAATCATGTAAAGATTTTCATCTTGGCATGTGTCTCCAACATTTGTTTAGATTTAATATACACATTAATTTGGAGTGAAAATTTCTATTCTAAATTGATCATGTATGAAATGCCTGAAAGCTATTATATGAAACCTATTAATTATTAACAGTATTCTTGGTAAATTTCAGGATAAACTTCTAGTAATTATCGAATAATTGATGAGAATTACTTTGAAGCAAACTGTGTGCATGCAAACTGTATATGTCTCTGTTTTAGTGTGTGAAGAAAGTGCCAATTTACTCTGAGATTTTGAATCTTGTTACATTTTCATTAAAAATTTGTATTTGGTGAACCTGGAAGTTTCCATACATAATATATATTTAACTAATACATTTATATAAATTATTAAATATTAGATATATTTGAGGCACAGATTATCTGGAGAAAAATCATGTATTTTCAAAGAAATATTATCTATGAAAGTATGTTATTAAGTTCACTGAGTGTTTTATATATATAAAAGGGCTCATGCATGCACATACGTTCCTACACTTGCTTCTTCAGTAACTCACGCCAAAACAGTCTCTGAAGGAAAGAATATCAAGGCTGATGCCAACTTCCCCAACCTATCCAAGAATGTCTTTATTTAGAGCCTCTCATAAGCTATTTTTTTGAAATCTCTGGAATCTCAGGGATTTTCCCACCACTCTACATGCTTGAGACATTTCAGAGCATGGTAACCCCCTCTTGGAATCCTCTCTTTGTTTTATTTTTAAAACGTGAGCAGCATCCGTCTTCAGGGAAATGACTCTTCCGATGACAAAGGAGGGTGAGATTCTAGTGAGAACAAATGCTCCTGAGGATGACTGTTGGGAAGAGAAGCCAAAATCAGGAGCTACTAATATGTCTTTTAAGGGGTCCTTGAAAATCATGAGATTTTAAATCAAGAGCCATCATTGCAACGTAGAATACTTCATATAACTTTGAATGTTCATTAAGTAAAAGTTAATCTTTGCCAAAAGCCGGAGCTACATATCCAGACTTTTCTTTTTCAATTTTTAATAGATATGGTGCAGCTGAATTTCTGTAATATATTTGCTTTCAACATAAATAATGGCAAGTTGGTTCTTTTTTGTACCACACTGTGTTAATCTTGAAGTAATTATTCTAGCATTGTCCCCTTGCATTGTATGGGTGAAACGATTAATATGTATTTAAAAACCATATCATATTTGCAAATTGTGTTTCTGACATGAACAGACTACTGCCTTTACAAAAAGGCACAATGTGCAGTTGCAGAAAACTCCTTTTCACTTATGAACGTCTGAGATTCACACAAACCACACTTTTGTTTGACTCCAAAATGTGGGTGCCAAATGAATCTATTGCACTAGGCTTATGAACACTACTGCAACTGTGCAGCCACTATTTCTCTACTGGGAGAATTGTTTCAGCAGATAAACCATCTGGATTGAAACACAGCCCTCTTTGAAAATATTCCCCATTATGTTAAGTCTGAAACAATGTGTACAACTATGCTCCATTGGAGGACATGTTAACAGAAATTCAATGTCAAACAATATCTGCTCTGTAATCTTTTGATAAATGTAAAAAAAGAAGTAATCAAAATGCAAGATTTTAATTCTTTGGAGTCATTTTGAGCGTGGCATAAGATAAAGAAAAATTCTGGAAAATACTTAATAAGAGTGACTATATTTTTGACTCAGCCTTGGAAATTAGGGGTTCTTTTGTTATTGTTATCATGATGGCGGTTCCTTATTACTTTGTGTTCATTACTTTGCATGATCAAAGCTGGGTTGATAATGTATGATTAGAGAATGATCAGAAGCTTGTACTTGTAGCTATAAATAGAAACAGCTATAGAACAATCAGATTAAGTTTCAGGAACCCAAGTCAAAAATATTATTGCTATGGAAGAAGACTAGAGGGGGCAGGGAAGAAGTTGTTAAAAAATATGGCCTGAGTTTGAATTTGCCACAGTGATATTAAAAGAGAAAACTGGGCCAGAGCAATAGCACAGTGGGTAGGGCATTTGCTTTGCATGTGGCTGATTCGGGTTTGATCCCTGGTCTCATATAGTCTGCTGAGCCTGCCAGGAGTGATTTCTGAGTCAGGAATAATCCCTGAGCACTTCTGGGTGTGGTCCAAAAACAAACAAACAAAACAAAAATTATAAAAGAGAAAAGTTGAGTGATATATATGAGAGCTGTAAAATAGTTGAGTTCACCAATCTATGGTATCAGTAATTCATGTTAGGTATGTTTGAATCATTGGTTGAGGTTTTGTAGTGTGAGTCAACATGTTATGCAAATGAAGTAAAACTAACCCGAGTCCTAAGGCTTACTACTCTGTTTAGTGAAAAGAACATCAAAGAAATCAGAACCATCTAATTAAATTCATTGAAAAGATTATACCATAAGAGAATTTCCAAGTGGCTTGAAGAAATGGTTCATAGATAGAAAATTATTTTTCTACATAATAAAAATTACCTCAAAATTGGAAGAAAATTAAAATAAACAGTACCAAGATCAAATATGAACATTGAGTGGAATTAAAAAATGATCTGCTTAAACATCAAACCTAAAGTCAACAACAGAATAGATACCCTATCTACAACAAGCTATACATAGAGGGGAACATTTTCACTAGTATTCCAGGGGACAAAGGGAAGATATGGGACACATGCTGGGAAATGGGTTGGAGGGAGGACAACCCTGGTGGTGGGCATGGCCCTGATTCATTGTCACTATGTACCATATATACTACTGTGAAAGGTTTGTTATTCACTCTTTGGTCACAATAAAAATTATTATTAAAAAATTACCTCAAAATCCAAAGATTTTGGATTAGAAAAAATTTTTAATATACATTAGTTCACTCTATTCTTTGTATAAAGGCCTTCCTGTACTCTGGTTTTAGTGACACACACACACACACACACACACAAACTGCATCTCAACAGAAAGTTCAGTTTTAGATTTAGAAGGAACCATAGTCCTTATTTTTGTTTTGTTTTGTTTTGTTTTTGGGTCACACCCGGCAATGTTCAGAGGTTCTATGCTCCTGGCTCTATGCTCAGAAATCGCCTCTGGCAGGCACAGGGGACCATTTGGGATGCTGGGATTCGAACCATCGTCCTTCTGCATGAAAAGCAAACGCCTTACCTCCATGCTATCTCGCTGGCCCCGTAGTCCTTATTTTTAGTTGTGCTTTTGTTTTTATGATAAAACCAAAGTTGATAGACTTTATAAATCTATTGGATTTAAATGACCTATTTTATATAATGTTATAGTGCACGTGGATCAATTACTTTCAGTGTTCTGCGTGTTACTGCTTTTGTTTTGGTTGCTGCAAAACAAGTTTGCAAATATTTTATTTTCCATTTTTGTCCTAAAAATGAGAAAAAAATGATCAATGAGAAGAAATACAGATGTAGGTCTTTCCCCCCTCTGCCACCAAATAAATTGTTATTGAAGAAAGAAAATGTATATAGGCACTCTACAACATAGTGGGGTATTCGAAAATAGAATAGTTTGAATGGAGGAATTTTGTAAAGGGAGAGTGGAATAATCTGAGTCCTTGAGAAGGGGGAATTCCCTGAAATAGTGACCAATAAATAGGTCTGATAAAGTACATGGGTGGACCAAAGGACCAAGAAGTATCTTTTTAAAGACTTAACAACTGAGATGATATAAATAGATAAAGGAGAATAAAAGTTCTGAGGTATGAGGAAGAATAGGGGATTTATTTATATATAACAACCACCATAGAAAACAATAGCAACTTCCCATTATAGGGGCCCAATATTACTAACTTACAGAAAAATCAAACTGCCAGAAATGTTTAGTTAGATCTGATTTTACTATTGTCCCCTTGCTAAGGACAAGGGATGAGATAGAGCCTCGTATATTCTGGATAATAGACTAACCAGTTCTAAAAGCACTAGGCTTTTCTCAGTCCATTCAGGGCCATTAGCTGGAGCAGGCACTCTATTAAGTTATATTGTATCTACGTTTATGACTGGGAAGTGAACTCTGGATTATGTCTAGCAGGAAAAGAACAATCAGCAAATTAGTGTATTGGGCTTCTATGAAGTCTTCTTTGGTAAGTTAATTATTGCTACATATTAGAAAATCTGCTGCAGTGAGGAGAGTCCTTAACATATAAGGTTCTATTTGTAATTCCTGGTTCCATCTCTTCAGTAATGGAGGACACAGTGTCGTGTGCTAAGGATGATGTTTATTGGAGATAAATTGAGCCATTTAAAAATTGAATGGTCGTTTTATTTTATTTCATTGATTTAGTGTAACTTTTATTTTATTTTGTTTTGAGGTCACACCTATGTGATCTAACTCCTGTCTCTTCCCTCAGGGATCACTCTTGGTGGGGTAATGTGGACCCAGGGATTAAATTCAGGTTGGCTGTGTGCAAGGCAAGCATCTTATCTGCTCTATTATCTTTCCAACCACAGATCCTAAAATTTTATAGATTATACAGGAGGTATCTGTCCATAGGTATATATGTATGTTTGTGCACATATAAATGTGCATGTTAAGTTTCTAAGGATGACATTTTAAAAGCTCATCATGAATAATTAAATTTAGCTATGGGATCTATATTTAATTTGGGATTATGTTTTAGTGCTTGCGAGTCTTTCTGGCTTTTTGCTCAAGAATAACCCCTGAATAACACCCTATATGCTGGGGATTTGAACCAAGACTAGTCTCACACAAAGCAAGTGTCTTAATTTTCTTACCCCTGAGACTTTTTGTTCTACTTTGTTTTGTTTTGTTTTGGTCAACATTCAGTGTTCCTCAGGACTTCTCACTCTGCATCCAAAAATAATTCCCAGGGGCCTCAGGGAATCATAGGTGTTGCTAGGGATTGGACCCAGGATGGTATTGTGCAAAATGAATACCCTACTCACTATATTATCTCTTCAGTCCCTGCATTTTTAATCATTAAAAGATAAAATTAAAGTTTCATTGAACAACAGAGAGAATGATAGTATGAAAGACTATCAGAATTTCATGAAGCAATTACTTAGTGATATAAAGTTCATTTTCTTCATGCTTGTAGTTAGTATTTTAGTAAAGAATATTTATAAGTAGAAAAAAATTCCCCCATGAGCACAGTCAGTGCCAAGAATGTGATTCTGAGGAAAGCAGAATTTGTCTCTTCTGGACGAGGTGAGGGGCCACTGGTGAATGATTCACTTTCTACTACCTCATGCAGTACTTCAGGTAAATTATATCTGCTGACTCAAAAAGTTGACATAAAAAAAAATCCATGCAACAGATCCAGGTAAATTCCTTAGTTGCAATCTCAAACTCAAACCCCTACATTCCAAAGCATATATTAAAACTTGATGGTCATCAGTCTCGTTAAATAAATAAAAGAATATTTAAAAAAAAATAAAAGACAAGAAAACAAGAACAAAAAGATAACTCACTAATTGCACTGAGGTGTAAATAAGAACCCAAATGCAATGCAGGTAGTGTAGATGAATAACAAGCTACTCCTAAAAAGGTTTAGGCTCTTACTGTCTGAGGGTAATAATTAATGATCAAATGTTAATGGAGATACTGGGATGCTGATGTCATTAATTCAGAACAACTGGAGCCAGTTCCATCCAGGACCTGCCACAGCTGTCACTGCATTTGCTTAATTATTCCAATGCCCCGAGGCTCTTTTTCTTTCTTTTTTTAAACTTCACCCCCACTTCCGGCACTAACTACTAACTATAGGGCATTATATTTTCCCTGACACAGAAATTATGAAGAGGATCTTGTTCTTTGTACGGAGCCAGAACCAAAAATACATGAAGGCCACAAAGGAGACCATCACTTTACACTTAGATGAAATGATGGAAAAGGCTGAAGAAAGGCCATCCTTAAATAGCCTGATTGTGCTGATATCATTTGGGGGTTCTTCATGAATTTGGATGTGCAAAGTGAATTCTGACTTGTGTAAAATGTCAAAGTACTCGCCATCTCCCACAATCAAACAAAGAGGATATAGAAAAAGTGGCTCAAGAGTGTTGGTAAAACATAATGCCATACAATCACTCATGGAAAAGGGGACTTAAAAGTTAGCTTTGCTGAGCAAATTAAGGCAAGGACAAAACATGGTGAAGGAAATGCCACTATAATTAAAATTCAGCTGTAGGAGTATATGAATTCGCCTGCTGTGCTTTCAGAGACTTCTTGCATTTCTTTAGCTTTCTGTCTCTTTCATCGATTACGTGGGTTGAAGTTTCAGAAAAACATGTATATCTTTTTTTGGACAGGCCCACACATGCATTGAGTGAAGGGGTCATGTCTATAGTATCCAGAATTGAACTTGTGTACCTTAGCCCTTTGGAACATCTCCTCTGCTCCTAGGAAAGCTAATTCATTGCTTTTCTAAATATCACTGGCCCTTTCTCTCCTGGCCTAATAAACACCACATTTTCACTTCACTGTTTTCTATTCGGGATGAAATATTGATTTGCTGTTTGAAAGTTCTTGCTTCTAGGTATACACTTCTAGTGATGAGTGTTATGATGTCAAAGAAGTTGTCTGCATCATGTGCTTCAATGCTGGAATGTGACTTGACTCTTGTCCAAACAGAAGTGCTTAAAAAATGTGAAGCACTACAACAATTTCAAATCTCTCTTGGCTGTACATGGTGATTTAAAATAATTGGCGCATTTCAAATTTTTACGTGCCTTTAAGTTTGGAAATGATCGATTCTGAGCATGTGAAGTACATAGGGTTCAAAATGATTAGAGCCCTCAAATTGATATGGTTTCAGCTCAAGAGAGATGGGGCGGGGGCATAAACTTTGTCAGAGTTTAGATTTAAATTTAATATCAAATTCAGATATAGTGGTGATCCTAATTCTGGATAGCCATGCTCATTTTTGAAAGCTATTTTAATGACTTTTGTTTTAGAATAAAAATATATTATTGGTCTGGCAGAAAGAGATTTTGAAAAGCCACCTAAAATAGCACAAGTTTACTTTCACTCTCATACTGTTCATAGCTGACCTGAGCATGATCATTGTTTTAAAAAAAAATACTCAAGTTTGGCAATGAGAAATTACCTTATTTTTTTTTCAGAAGATGCATTAAAAAAAAAAGAAATGAAGTCAATATAAATACTTGATGAGTTTTGATAACAAAAGTCAAGATTGCATTTGGTCTTCATAAATTACAATTTTTCCATAAACAAGGTTTTTGTCTATTGCATAGTGTGATATTAATCTTGGCAAAATTGTTTTGTAATGAACAATCCAAATAAAGTGAACTTATAAGATATTATTAAACTTAAATATTTATATATTATCTCTGAGAAAAATAAAACACATTTTTTTAAGTCTTCTGCTTTTGATATTTGACTATAGAACTAAAGATAAAGTTACAGAATCATGACATTTACAAGATAGATTCTTAGATGACTTATTTGGTCACTTGAGAATCATTTAACATTCCTAAGATCTTTTATGAAGCATACATATTCTTTAAGCGGGAAATTTAAACTTTTGCTGAGTGCCTTGTTGCCAAGATCCTAAGATGTAGTATAGATTTATGGTTCAAATGTTAATAGTATATTTAAAAAATCAGTCATTAAGAAGTCAGCTAAAATTCTTAGCATGTTTTATTTGTACCTTTGAAAGCCACATGGACACTTGATTTAAATGGAAGTGACAAAGGTGAAATTCCAGCATATTTCTCAATCACTTCCCTTCCTCAGAAAAATGTTTTCATTTTGATAAAAATTAGGATAAGTTCATTATGGGTCTAATTTTTTTAAAGCAAAACCTGAAGTTGGAATTTGAAATGTAATGGCATACAAAATCTTTCTGAATTATAAGCTAGCTTTATAACTCTCTATATGTTTATTATAATAGCTTCCTAACAGAATTAAAAACAGTAAATTCTAAAAACAGGAAATATATTGTAGTTAGGACTTTTGTAACCCTGGGGATTTAGGACCCTGCAATACATGAAAATTTACATTTGGCATGAGAGTTCTTAAACATTCGTTTTTGAAGTTTGAAAGTTGTTCTTGTACATATATATGTATATATAGTCTATTATAATGCCTTTTATGTTTCATTTGACAGTAGAAAAAGTAAAGGAAATTTCAATACTTGTAAAGATATTCTAAAGGAATACATGTTGGTCAACTAGTGTTAAGCTATTAAGTAACTGAGTTAATGCTTGATTAGATCACTGGAAGAATAGGCCCAATTATATCAAGGTAACTTCTGTTGAGAACATATGACTTGCTAGAAATTGCTTACTTCCAAAGCATGTCTGTGCTAAAATAAATCTCTTACTTTTAGACTTATCATCTGGAAATCCTTGTGGAATGGAGAGGATTCTTTGAAAGGCTAAAACAATGTTTATGCTTAAACTCTATATATTGCAGTGCTTTTTAGTTCAGTAAACCAATTCAAATAAACAACAGATAAATATATAAACCGATTTTTGCAGCATTGCATATTCTAATACTGTCTACAAGACAACTGATATTCTTTCTAACATAATGAGGACATTAGTTATTCAAAAATATTAAATAGGGAGCCGGGAGGTGGTGCAGGAGGTAAGGTGACTGCTGCCTTGCCTAGGACGGACCACGGTTCGATCCCCCGGTTCCCATATGGTCCCCTGTGCCTGCCAGGAGTGACTTCTGAGCGTGTAGCCAGGAGTAACCCCTGAGCGTCACTGGGTGTGGCCCAAAAACCAAAAAAAAAAAGAAAACAAAAATATTAAATAAAGATAATTTTTTGTTCTTGAGAGATTATAAAAAGATTTTTCATTTCAAAAAGCATATTTTCAATTGCTTCACATTTTTAGAGAGATCAATTTAGCACATGCTTTCCTATCATATTAACTAAACCCTAGGGCAGGGGAATATAATGTTAAAATGTCGAGTCATAAAAGCTCAAAGAATAAACAGTTATGTGTACTTAATTTATAGGTAGGGTAAAATATATATTTAAAGGAAGTCAAAGAGAAATATTTAATGAATTCTCTCCTATAAAAATTAAAATACAGTATTTCTGTACATCAAAAAAGAAGTACAAACCTTAATTAACTTATAGATATACAGTGGAGATATCTTTATATAAAATGTCCTCAAGCTTATGAAAAATATTAAAGCCTCAATATAAATAGAAAATCAAAAGTATATTGTGCAAATAAAGAAACCTAGTACATTAGAAAGACTTTCACCTCAAATACTTTTATGGTGTTGCATCCTCACCTTATTTAGATTTATCCCTAAATACCACATTATCAGATATCTTCCTTTTTACCTTATTTTTTTTTAAAAAGGAGTTTGTTCCTTTAGCTTTTTTCTTCATATTATTTATTATCTTGATATATTTACTCATTTATTGTCTATACTTTTGTGTTCCTAGGGTATATTCCTAGAAGTGGTATAGCTGGATCATATGGGAGCTCAATTTCCAGTTTTTGGAGGAATCTCCATATCGCTTTCCATAAAGGTTGGACTAGACAACATTCCCACCAGCAGTAAATAAGAGTTCCTTTCTCTCCACATCCCCACCAACACTGCTTGTTCTCATTCTTTGTGATGTGTGCCAATCTCTGTGGTGTGAAATGGTACCTCATAATTGTTTTGATTTGCATCTCCCTGATGATGAGTATGTGGAGCATTTTTCATGTGCCTTTTGGCCATTTGTATTTCTTCTTTATCAAATTGTCTGTCCATTTTTTCTCCCCATTTCTTGATGGGATTAGATGTTTTTTTCTTGTAAAGTTCTGTCAGTGCCTTGTATATTTTGGATATAAGGCCCTTATCTGATGGGTATTGAGTGAATAGTTTCTCCTATTCAGTGGGTAGCACTTGTGTCCTGGACACTATGTCTTTTGCAGCTTAATATATTCTCATCTGTTAATCTCTGCTTTGGAGAGTGCCCATTCCTCCTTGAATATGCCTTTAGTCTCAATGTCATGGAGTGTTTTACCTACGTATTGTTCTATATACCTTATAGTATTAGGTCTGATATCAAGGTCTTTAAACCATTTGGATTTTACCTTTGTACATGATGTTAGCTGGGGGTCTAATTTCAATATTTTGCAAGTGGTTATCCAGTTGTGCCAACATCACTTGTTGAAGAGGCTTTTTAGGTTAAATAGTTCAGTGGCATACAGTTTAGTTCAGCTACCTACCTCTTCAGCTCAGTCGAGACTTGTAGACTGAACTGAAGCACTCCTGCCTCCAGCAGACAGAATATGACTGGAGACTACGTGCATTTGATTCAGTATGAGTATATCAAATCAAATAATCTGTATGACTTGAGTATAAGACAAGTTACAATTTTTTGGCACAAATTTTGTACCGAAAAACTTAGCTTATATTTGAGTTTATATGGTAAATTGAAATGTCTTCATCTGCGAAGTTTGGGGAATCAAAGGGTAGATTGGGGTTGGCAATGAACTGACCTGGGAGCAGGAGATCAGGACGTTTGATTTTTAGGAGCTGCTTTCAAAATATGGAAGGAGACTTAGAGGAGGGGGTCCTTTGCATGGACTTTAGTGTGTTTAAAGGTACTCACAGTGGTCCCAGGGCCACTCCTTCCTAGCTAGAATCACGTGGTTTGGGAACAGATAGTGATTCTTTCTATTATTCTTATGTAAAAATTAAATGATGTCCAACCAATGAATGTATTTATTGCCTTGCATTATGTGTATGATGTATGGTTAGGGCATTTAAGATAAACTCTTTTACAAAATCTTATATATGGTGAAGTATTATTAACTACATTTACCACCTTGCACATCGGGGCTCAAAATGTTATTAATTGAGCTACTGAACACTTTGGCCAAAATCTCAGTTCTTCATTACTGTAACCCTAGTAACCATAATTATACTATCTGCTTTCATAAGCTGGGCTTTTCAGATTCTATATATTTGTGAGATCATACAGCATTTGTTGTTTCATACCTTACTTTTATTTTTTTAGCATAATGACCTCCAGTGTCATTCATGTTGTAACATATGGCAGATAAATAAATACAATAGATGCAAAAATCTCAATAGGTACTTAAAAACATGCTTGACATTCTTAATCAACATTATGTTGACAATTTAAGTTACAATGACCTTTCATATTACAACTGTTAAAATTAATATTTTAATAAAATAAAGAGATAATAAGTTTCAGTGAGTGTGTGAAATAAAGAAATAGAAACTGTTTTTGGAAAGTAATTTGATTTGTTATTATAAAAATTGAGCTTCCTTTTTTTCTTTTCTTTTCTTTTCTTTTTTTTCTTCTTTTGGGGAGATGTTCTGGTTCTGCATAGCAGGAAATTCTAGTAGAAATTCTTGTTTGGGATAAGAATGCAGGTAAAAACCAGATCACAGATACTGTATAGCTTGTTATTTTACCCCTAAATGCACCAATATAATCTGGCATTGCTTCTTTTATTTTACCCCTAAATTATTTTTTTTATTTTACCCCTAAATGCAACAATGTAATCTGGTGGTGCTTCCTTTATTTTTTATTTTATTTATTTTTATTTATTTTTCTTCTGCATAGGCACACGAAAGCAGAGTAATCTTATGTATAGAAAGAAGTTTTTATTTAATAGGGGCAAGAACTCAGGAATTTTATAATTCAGGGTCACCCTCCACCTTGAACAATTATCATCATGGGGACCTGATTTAAACCTCAGGCGATTGGACATCAATTGTCCAACCCTGATCCCTAGATTCCAACCTTAGACCTGGCACAGTTCCTGCACCAGCACCAGGAATCAAATTCCTTTGGGGGGAAGACTTTAATACTGCTCTGGCACCAACTTGCACCAGAGTAGATTAATATGACACCCTGATGACTAGGAAGCAGCAACAACTCAATCTAAGGGCAGGTTGCCCTACCTCATCACCTAAGGTGAGATGAAATCACAAGACTCTTTGTCTTAGGATATGTGCAGAAACAAGATCACTAATTAAAGAAGACTGACTGAGACAACCTTAAATGAACAGAAGTTACCCTGGAACCATAAAGAAAGACTTTATCCTCTGACTCGCCCTAAGATCTGTGCAAAACCCAAGATCTCTAATTAGAGAAGAATGATTCTGGCAACCAAGACTGAACAGAACTTTACCTAGGACCAAGAGGAAAGACCTTGGGGTTTGACAGTCAACATACATGGAGCCTATAGTCAATTTCATGACAATGTGCTTAAAGGGTGGAGACACCCTGTATCTCTTAGGCCAAGAAAAATTTATTCTTAATTTCCC
>PVKC010008499.1:0-28015 GCA_004027635.1 Crocidura indochinensis
CTGGCTTTCTTGGAAAAGTCCGGGTGCAATTCCTCCTGGGGAGGGGGGGATTGATGGGGAGGGAATGAGAGCCCTCAGCTCTCTATTCCCAGTGCTCAGAGCTCTCAGATAAGGAGAATCAATTCAAAGACTCCAGGGCAAAGCCAAGGAATGCCAAAACGCTGCCAGACGGGACTGGCAGCCGGAGACTTTTAGCCCAGGAGTGTTGAGTCACCAGCACGCTGGGCCGGTGGGGCGCTGGCACATCCGTGTCGGGCCCAGGGAGACACGCCTCCTTCTCACACAAACCTTCCGAAGCCAGTCCGGGGTGGTGCTACAAGTCCGGCCACTTGCCCTCCTCCAGGGCTGGGGCTACGGATCCGCGGGCGTGGGAGCGATCCTGCGCCACAGGTTGGGATCGGGCTGTGGTCCCCAGGAGCTGAGCCCCGTGCAGTGTCTTTTGCAAGGAGCGAGCGAGTCCCGGGGTTCGGGAGAGCGGCTGACGGCCTCGGAAACCTGGCAAGGGCGCCCCGGGAAAGTGGGCACTTCTGGTGAGTGGAACCACAGCTCCTACAGGAATGTACGTCCTTCCTCCCTTCCTGCCTGCCTTCCTCTCCAGCTTCGAGCTGCAAGCAAGTGAAACGTGGGTGTGGATGCAGAGCTTCTGATGTAGGGGTATAGGGGTGTAAAGGTGGGCATGCCTGGGGGTACCTCAGCCTGAGAGTGTGAGCACCCCATCCACCCCCTAGTCCAAGACGGTGCAATAATCCTCCAGGAAATACCGGGCACCCCGTTGAGGGCACACCTGGAAAAACCCAGCTGTTCAGCTATTTGGGGGTATTTGCATCTCAAACAGCTGGTTAGAATTGAAGGCCCCGGGAGGTAAAAAGCAGGGCATAGTCAAACCTATTTCTCCCCCCACTTTGGGTCGCCGGAGCTAAAAAGAATGATTAATCAGAGCAATAGTGGGGATCTTGCGGGTGTGTTTTGAGGGTCACTGAAGGAGAAGGAATGGAGGGAGGCCAGGTGTACAAGCGACAGGACACGTCTTTGTACTTCTTAGAGGACATCATCGCCCAAGAAACCAAAGGTCATTTCTCTCTGGCAGACTTGTCTAGACCCTGTACCCGCCGAATTCGGACCCAAGTCTGGCTGCTGCTAAGAGTGTGTGAGTGGTGGGTGTGGACCCGATCTTTTGCTGAGTTTTCCCACCGTGTCTGCTTCTCTCTGGAAACTGCTGAAGCGGGTGGAACGTGACTTTTGCAAGCCAGAGGCTGAGTTCCAGGAATAATTGTGTCTGCTGTAAGTCCCCCTCCGCGTGACAGGTTCACTGGATTTTTATTTGAAGAGTAAATATTTAAGGGGGGATGTTAGCTGTTTTAATAGTACATTTTAAAACCCATCATAGCTTCCTAATTATTAGTAGCAGAATTTTTAATCTAATAATGCCTATGAACTTTGAAACATTTCTGTTCCATATTGTAAACATATATAATCATGTGTATAGTATTTATGTAAACATGGTTGTTCAACTCTAAATTGAAAAAAAAAGTTTAGAGAAGATGGCCTTCAACGTTATGTCCTGAGATATTTAAATTTATTGATTTTTCCATTTCCTATAAAGTTCAGATTGTAGTGTGGAGTCAGTCATACATGGTTATGACTAGGATAGGAGGGGGAGGGGACTTAGGGCTCTATCCTAGCACCCCCAGATGGAACTGATCACTGACCCTCCTTTAAGGTATTTGTTTGTTTGGGGGCCACACCTGGAAGTACTCAGGGGCTACTCCTGATCCTCTGAGCTCAGTGTTCAGGGGACTTTACCATGTCTGATTTTGAACTGGGTTATCTGTCTGTGGGCAAAGCAAATGCCTTAGTTCTGTTCTATCTCCCTGACCAAACAAATTCTTATGAATGCCCAAAACTCTTTTGACCAATCTATCTATCATCTAATAGTAATGAGGCCTTTTCTGTGTGAAAACTGACTATGGCCTCCTGTAAAATGTTACCATCCATGCTTTCAAAAAGAAAGCAAAGCTGTTCAGATAAACTGGCAGAGCCTGTTCTTATACTTGCCAAGAACGAATAAAAGGAATCTGTCAAATGTAAGCAAACCTTGACTAGCTCATAGACCTTTGCTAGAGCAGAAAGTTTTGACCGGATAGGGAAGGTGATCCTAATAAAAGTGATTGTCTCAACTTCTCACCAGCTTCTACTAAGCTTATCTGCTGGTTTCTGACTTATTTTTTATTTTACTCTCTTCCTGAAAAAGTGGAATTCTTCCAAAACAGTAGGTGAACAGAAGTTTGCTCTTTTCTCACCCTTGCACCAAGAAGTTTCTGGATAGTGTTTTCTATTTATCTTTTAGGATGGTAAGCAGCAATCATAGACCAATTATTCATCCAGTTTCTTGGTCTGATTCATCAAGCCAGGTTAACTAATTGTCCATTCAGCTCTTATGCAAGTGATTGTGTTGGGGAAGGCTGGAAGAAAGCAATTATAGTGAAAACAGAACAAGTCACATATTTCTCTGCAATAATAGCAGCCAAAGGGGGCTGGCTTCTATTTGTTTCTGGGCCATACCCAACAGTGCTTGGTAGTTACTATAGATTTGTTTCTTGGGATGATTCTTGGTTGTGTTTGGGAAGCCATGCAGTGCTGAGGATCAGACATGAACTTTCTGTGTGCAAAATCTTCACTTCAGTGAGTTGAGCTCTCAAGAGGGGTGGTGATATTTTCAGTTCATTACTTAGGAATCTATCACTGTGGGAAATGGCAGCATCAATGAGCATAATAAAATTATCATGAGCCCCATATGTGAAGTTTAGAGTATTCATTTGATTCATGACTTTTGTAATCATTCTTCATTTCTCAAATATTAACCATCTCTCTCAGACCCTTCTAAAAAGGAGACTTGTCTAGAGTATCAGTAGTCAGAATAAGTCTGTTTAGCACATAATCCAAAAAACCTCCCAGAATTTGTCTTTTTTGGGGTGAGTCACACCCAGCAATGCTCAGGGATTACTCCTGGCTCTACGCTCAGAAATCACTCCTGGCAAGCTCTGGAGGACCATATGGGATGCTGGGATTCGAACCACCATACTTCTGCATGCAAGACAAATGCACTATCTCCATGATATCTCTCTGGCCCCAGCATTTGCCTTTATTTATTTATTTATTTTTTGGTTTTTGGGCCACACCCATTTGATGCTCAGGGGTTACTCCTGGCTATGTGCTCAGAAGTCACTCCTGGCTTGGGGGACCATATGGGAAACCGGGGGATTGAACCGCAGTCCGTCCTAGGCAAGCGCAGACAAGGCAGGCACCTTACCTCCAGCACCACCGCCTGGCCCCAGCATTTGTCTTTTTAACTAAGCAACTGCTTAGTATCTTGGACATTTGTTCAACAAATAATATTAAAAGTGTTGAACCTGGTTTTTTTTTGGGGGGCGGGGACCACACCCGTTTGATGCTCAGTGGTTACTCCTAGCTAAGTGCTCAGAAATTGCCCCTGGTTTGAGGGGACCATATGGGACGCCAGGGGATCGAACCGTGTTCCTTCCTTGGCTAGCGCTTGCAAGGCAGACACCTTACCTTTAGAGCCACCTTGCCGGCCTCTGAACCTGGTTCTTAATCTCTGGGTGAACATACATGAACAAAACAACATTGATCCTTAAAGCTTGCTTTTTTATTTACAGAGAAATGGAATTAAGTATATGAGCCATTGGTATCTATAGTACTTAAGACCTACTTACTGAAGAGAGACAAAAAGTAGATGAGGCCCTCAGAAGTACAGCAAGATGGATGTCCATTGGGGCATCAGTCAGTTGTTTAGGAAAGGTACAATGAGATGGAGTTGAGCATTGGTCTAAAGCAATCTAGGAGTGACTCGTTCTGAGGAGGAACAGCATACTAGACAGAAGGTCTGACAAAGAGGAGCTTACCTGGCATCTTCCAGGAACAGCCAACAGGCTTGTATACCTGCATCAAGTATGAGGAGGTGTCCCAGAATTTGGAGGCAGGGACAGTTTGGGTGCTGCATCTCAGTGAGCTTTGAAGCTTCCAAGAAGTCAGTCAGCCTTTGATATGTCTTCTGGGTTAAATGAGCAGCTATTGTGATTGATCTGTTGTCGACTGACATTCCCTTCAACATGTGTATCCAAGGGGTGGTTTGGGATCAGTAGTAACTTTGACAGGAGATAGAATACTTAAAAACAAGAACTAAGATGAGCTAACTAAAAATTTCTGGAAACGCATCTCACAGAATTCCCTAAGTGGCAACTAGAAAAATTCATGGCACTACACAGAAGCTTTAATCTCCATTACAAATGTATTTGGGATTCTTCCTAACTGGTTCTCAGGACTCCCTTTCCAATAATTCTTAGTCAATCAGGGGCCCATCAATGCAAGGACCTGAATAGGAAGTTCTTGAACCACAATGACCATAAAAAGAGGTGACTATAAAAGAGGTGCCCAGGCTGCTAGAGTCACACCTAAAGATGCTTTAGGACCATGTGATGCCATAGTTCAAAACTGGGATGGTCACATGCCAAGCAAGCATCTTTCCCCAGATACTAATTTTCCAGCCTTAATAAAATCCATTTTTAAAAAATGGCTTCAGATAAGCAAAGGACAGAAAGGCAGAAGTGATTTATGAGTTGTGTAGTGAAAACCTCATATCCCAATTCTGGAGCATTGGAGGATGAGGGTCTGGAAGCAGTATTGACACAGGAAATAATCCACACAAGGTTGGGGAGATAAAACAACTTTCACCAAAAGCTATCTGCAAAAGGGTAAAAGGATATCAACAGGCAGGCTAGATAGCTATGGGGCTGAAACCAGAAGTCTCTCTGACCTAGGTCTTTGTTAGGAAGAGTCTGATCACCCCCGTGGGTGGTAAACAGAGAGGGGTAGAGGATCAATCCAGAGGTACTTTTCATCCAGGAGGGAAAATCACTTGCAAAGAAGAATTATCCTGAATAAAGAAAGAACCAGTTACTCAAACAGCAAAGGAAAGAGCTACAAATATCATTATGAGAAATAGCAAAATCCAGAGTTCATGCACTGAAGCTTGAGGATCATGCTAAAGGAAGTTAAAATCTCCTCTGGAATTGTTAGAGCAAAGCAAAGAAAAAGGAAGCCTGTGAATGTAGGTGTAAGTAAGATTTCTTCGTTTCTACTTTGCTTCACTTTTCTTTCTTCATAAATGAAAGTGGTGTGGGGCCAATACCATAGCACAGTCCACAAGAGCACAGCGGGTGGGGCGTTTGTCTTGCAAGGTACCAACTTGGGTTCAATCCCCAGCATCCCATGTGGTTCCTTAAGCATGCCAGGAGTAATTTCTGAACCATAAATAACCCCTGAGATTATTGCTGAGTATGATAAAAAACAAACAAAGCAAACAAGCAAAGCAGTGTACAAAAGAATTGGAAGGAACAGATGGCACTAAAAGAAAATTTAAAGGCAGAGAAGCTGTGAAGTTACTCTCACTGCAAATGTCTACTTTTAAATAGGAGTGAATGATGGGAGTGGTAAGATAGCCTATGTGAGCAATAATGGTATCATTTGAGGTGGGGCCTAAAGGATAACTGAGAGCCAATGGGATGGACAGCTGGGAAAGAATCTAGATAGAGCAAAAGTTCCTGACCTGGGAAAGTGTTGATAGTATTCAATGAGCTCACAGGAAAGTTTGGAAAGTAGAAAGCAGGGATTGGAGAGAAGCTCCAAGCAAGACTAACATGATTACTTTGCAAGTCATTGTAGGAACTAGAAAAGATAAAGCACAACAACTGGTAAGACCAACTACATCACTGGTGTGGAGGCCTATTCTGAGAGGTTGTACTCAATACTGTTCCTTTTCTCTTTCAAAGCTGTGATCCTACAATCCATGAATACAATTTATTTGATGTTTGATAGATCTTGTAGATCCCAAATTATAGAATAATACTGAAGGTTTAGTGAACACTTATTTTTTAAATAAAGAGATCAAATTCAATGGTAGCTACCAAATAAACCAAATGTCTAATTTCTTAAAATGTTGGGACAACATTTTTGAGCAGATAAAATAATATTTAAAGTTATCAGGATTCATCCATATAGTGCTGAAAATTGTTTCCTGAAAACTAGACCTGAATGTCATCTCTCCATGGGATTTAAATCAATTTAAACCCATTCTTAAGCCTGTCAGTCAAAAACTACTAATGGTGACTAGTGTGTAGCTAAGGAGATGGTATTTAATCTTCTCAAGGCCTGGCTTCCTCCTGTGTGAAATAAAAGGAAGACCTTGATTGTTTTAATATCCCTGGTGTCAAAATGTAGACCAAGGCAACCTGCAATCATATCTCATATTAATTCCTGTTTCTCTTCTACGTTTCTTTCTCTCCTGTCTTTTTTCTACTAAAGTAGCTGTTATTCATTTAGATAGGCACACTCAAAGAGATATAGATCTGTATATATGTATGTATTTATGTCCATATACCTAAAAAAAGGAAGAAAGGACATTTTACAGGCACTCTATAAAATAGGGATAGTCATTTTAAAAGTCTTCAAGAAAAATATGTAAAATATTTTCTTCTTTCTGTAATACATTAATTTATATTTGATTTTAGTGAATTTAACCCAATTGGTTATTTTCTTCCTTCTCTTTGAAACTTGCTTAGAAAATGAAGATGCATATTAATTCTGATCCAGGAAAATGCAAGAACAAAAATAATTGGAAAAATATATGGTATTTGTCCAGACTAAGTTAGACCATGGCCTCAGTTCTGAGAGAAATGCACTAAAGGAACTTTTCAATTTTAATAGTTTGTGGTCCAATTTATTCTATTGACATAAGAAAAATATTTTGGTGATAATATTTCTGGACATGTAAAAGATGAAAAGGAATAAGATTAAATTTTCATCAAGTGGAAGAAAAGTTAGAAAAAAATAAACTTTTCCCAAGATTCAAAAAGTCTCTTTGGCACCTCTTTGGAAAGACTTAGCCCTTTAATATCAGGTTTTCTCTCAAGTTCAAGGACTCATCAGAATAATTTCCCCTATTTGCTAATTTTTAAATTTCTCAAATATCTGCTAATATCTTGATTCCATGAGTAAATAGAAATGCTGCAATATATGCACACTTATTCTCACCATCTGCTACTATCTTTATTTGTTGTCTCTTTATCAGTGTCTCTTTATTATTAAATGTATTTCAGGGTTTGAAAGTAAAAGTGTCTATTAGAAACAATTCTAAAAATATCACAGGTTGGGAATATATCTTGGGAATATAAAATGCATACCTTGCATGTATAAAGTCCTAGGTTTTATCTCTAGCACACACACATGCAAAATGCAAAAACCTATAATCTTTTTAAAATATTGTTTTTAATAAGGAAAAACCATAATAAAACAGATTCAAATAACCAGATTATTAAATGAGAAGCGAAGGGCTTTTTTTCTATGCGCATTAAAATGGACTGAAATAATTAGGACACCAGGACAGAAAGGACTTCTTGATTTCTTAGTTGGAAACAGAATGAAATCTCATAGTAGTAATATAGAGACATGAGCAACTTTGGGTTCACTTATCTCTGTTTCTCTAAGTGTTTTCAAGTGACTTATACATAACATCCTAAATCTTGCCATGGTATATATTTTTTATCTTTTCTAATATCAAATGCAAATAAACTATGTAGGAAGCATAATTTGAACTTGTTCGTGCCATTTTAGTGTTTTTCCTTAGCTGAGCTATATCCTCTCTTCTCACCAGGAATTTACACAGTCAGTGAAGTCATTGCATTTGGGAATGTAGATACTGTTCTTAGATAAAGGTAGGGCAATATGAAATTGGAGCATAAGAATCAGTGTCCAGTGTATTTTGTCTAAACAAGGGGGCTTGGTCTGCTCTGCAGACTAAGACGTCTAGTGTGTATCTCTTTCTGGTACAAGTGAGAGGAAGTCTTATAAATGTGGTTTTATCTCACAAACCATGTATTAATAACTGAGTCATGTAAAGGTGATTTTTTTCTTAAATTATAATGTTCTTATCTGGGATTCCCAACAACTTTCTAGTCAAGGTTCTGAGTTATAAAATGGTTTTCATTTTTGAAAAGGACATTCTGACTTTTTATTGTTATAGGTCTCTCCCCAATAGTGCTTGGAAGTTCAGTGGTGACTCCCAGCAATACTTAGCACAGAGGTGCTGGTTTGACTGTTTAGTGCTCTGATCTGGAGGTATTGTGGTAACCAGTGGGGTAACCACTGCAACCAGTGGTGCTCTGGGGGCCATGTAGAGCCAGGGAACAAACTCAGGCCTTTGAGCTATCTCCCCTTTTCACCGGCTAACAATTTTATTTTTGTTTTTGCCATACTCACCAATGCTGAGGGCTTACTGGAGACGTACTCCTGGCTCTATGCTCAGGATCACTCCAAGTATTCAGGAGACCATAGGCAGTACCAAGACTGTCCATGTAAAAGTCAAGTGCCTTCCCTCTGTACTGACTTTCTGGCCCACCACTTTGACTTTTAAAAAGCAGGTAATGTGCTTGCTTTGCATATGTCTGACACAGATTTATCCCTGGCTTCCTGTATGATTTCCCAAGTATTATTAAAAGTAACCCTGAGCACTGTCAGGTATGCTCCTTCCACCCTCAAAATAATAGATGGGGTACAAGGAATCATAAACCAGTTTCCTAAACTTATAGTTCCTGGTTGCAGTTAGTCTAAGGTAGTGATGCTAGTTATTAAAATAGATATAATAGTATTCAAAAAAGACAGATTTGACATCTTGAGAAGAGAGAAATAAAATAAAAGAGAAAAGGGAATGATTTAAAATGATAAATGTTTCCCAAATATAAAGTATCACCAGAAGAAATGTTTTTACATGCCTTTCTAATGTTTTATATTTTTAATAACCAGTTTTTAAACTTAAGTGTATATGAAAATTGGAATTGAAAAGTTAAAGAAGTTGCTTAAAGCTATCTTCTGATTAGTTTTTTTTTTTTTACCAAAAATAAGATATTGCATATGAATCACTTGATTCAGTATTATTCATATCTTGGGGAATCTAAATTCAACTTCAATGGAATGAACTTTAGAGAAAATAAAGAGTTAATTATTTGAAAGTAACTGACTTTATTCATTATAATAGTCTTATGATGTTAAAACCGATGATAACAATTTCATCTCTGATAAAATTTGTTTGTCTAATTGCTATCTTAAAAGACATTAAGTATCATTATGTGTCAGCAACATCTATTTTAGTTTTAAAGATTAAAAAACACATTTTTATGCTTGAAGTACTCAGAATGTGATAAATTAGCAAGCTAGATGAGTATAAAAAATAGTCCAAAATGCTAAGGCCTAAGTTAGTGGTTTGAATACAATATTTTGATAATAAAGAGAAAGATAAACTTAATGAATTTATTGTACAGAGATTGCTAGAGAAAGGATAATTATTTTAAAATGCAATTAGCTTATATAGTCCAAGATTAAAGAAGCAAAGTCAGATTAGAGAAAACATTAACAAGAATAGCATTGGAAGAAAGGAGTGTTTTTTATTTTAATTTTAATTTCTGGTTTTAATTTTGCTTGCCTACATGCTAAATCCAAACCAAAAAATGGCAAGTTCTGTTTAAGTCACATTTTAAGTATTTAAAAGAAAACTTATGAGATTCCTCAAGTGATTGAATTTATTGATCAGGCCCACTATTAATATATTATAATAAACTGGCATCCAGTTGATGTTAACTACAGAGAAAAGTCACTTCATTCTCTTCATTTTCTTTTATTTAAAACAGTTTTAGTAAAAATAAAGATGTTAACTCGATTATTCTCATTTTACTCAGTGACTTTAGTTTTGTTCTGCTGCATATGAACTTACGAAATATTTAACTTTAGAATGCATGATAGCATGACAAAATACATGATGAACTTCCAAAAGATTTCAACAAGAATCAGAGAGATAGTACAGTATTTAAAGCACTTGTTTTGCACACAATAGACCTGGGTTTGATTCCTGGTACCACATGTGATTTTCTAAGCAACGCCTGAAGTGATTCCTGAGTACCACCAAATGTAGCCTAGCATCTCCAAGCCCCTCAGCAATTTAAGGACAACTCCGAAGTAATGATTCCTTTTGCAGTTTCCAGTAATATGTAATATATTTTCCAATAATTTATTCGGTGATTAACAAGGTAAATTATTCTATTATTACTCCCCAACACACATTTCCACTTTACTATTTTATCCCTATCCTAATTACAAACTTTCCAGTTTATTGCTTGAAAAAAATAGACAAAAATTTACCTTATAAAGATACCTTTATAAAATCAACTGACTGTCCTTCAATACTCTGTCTCAGTATTTCTGATTATTAAATAATTTTATGAGAACATTCTGCATGCCTTCATGTCCAATTGAGATAGTCTCTCTGTTCCTTTCAATTTCAGGTGTGTAAAGCTTTCTTTGTGATGGATACACTATTTGAGACATCTAGTTCTGAATAAATGTGTTTTTCAGAAAAGCTTTTTGTCAGATGCCAATATTCCAGTTATTTGTATTCTGATTTATATAGATGGAGGAAAAAAACCCAAGTAAACTGTAAATGACTCAGCTATGAGTTAAACACATAATCTATGTATACAAATATGCCAGTCAACATTTCTAATTAGAGTCATGTACACTTTGTTCTTTTTTACTTCCATATTAATCTGATTATTTGCATGAGTTGCTATTATAATCTCATAGAATTTTCTATATCATCTTCCTCTGTAAGTTCAGCAAATGTTTCATATTAGGCAATAACAGTGAGTGTTTTTGTCTGAGATGTAAGATTTATAAACAGATAAGTTCATATTATAAGCAAAATGTTGTTTTGCAAAAAGTATATTTAAGTGAGAACATAATGAATATCTTAAAATGTACAAAGATGCTTACCATAAAAATTTCCTTTAGAACTTATAAGTTCTAAATAACTTATAACTAAGTAATGATGATTTGAAATTACTTTTCAACTTTAAAAAATGACCATTTGACATGATTATAAATCACCGTAATTAACTTGGAAATATCACCAAAAGAATATAATACTTGAATGAATCAAATTTGGGAGGCTCCTTTGGGAGTACACACCTGCTATATTCAGGGTTTGCTCCTGACTATAAGCTCAGGGACTATATCTGGAAGTGCTCAGGGATCATCATTCTTGTCTGGGTCAGCTTGCAAGTCAAATATCCTTCCTGTTAGACTATCTTTCTCTTCATCCCCTGAATGCAACAATGCTTAAGTCTGCGCTATTGATAAGAAAATTGAAGTTTGATCAGTTTTGTGGCTCAGTTTTACAAACTCCATTTTGCCTTGCTGTATATTTCTATTTGGAATAATTTTCATTTGGCCACAACCAGCTATGCTCAGGTCTTACTCTGGTCTGTGCTCAGAGATCAGTTCTGGTAGGCTTAGAGGAATATCTGAGATGCTGTGAGTCAAACCTTGGTTGGTGGTATGAAAAGCAAGTGTTCTATTCACTGTATAATATCACTGTACAATATCTTTCATTTTTGGAATAATATATACAAGAAATTGTGGATATTTCAGAACATTTAAGTAGTATATATTTATATATGTGTCTACTAAATATATATGCATAGATATGCCAAAACATGATAAAGCTGGAAGAAGGCCACAGTAAACAAATATTTTTAATCTAGTCCTAATTTTATGAGTCTACTTTGATACAATTACCAATTAGTCCAATGGTAATTAAATGTCAAAATTTATCAAAATAATTAATGTGACGTGAAGTCTTCTTCAAACCATAGGGCTCCAAGAAAAGGCTATCCAAAAACAAAAATAAATATTTGTATCTACCAATTATTTTCTCTTGACCCAATGTTTTCCTGAATTTATTTTACAGATACGTGTAAATAAATTCTATAAGCAAGTCAAACAGATACTGTGTGCTTCATCCTCAAGCTAAAATAATAGTGATGATCAAGTATTCTGAGCATTTTCAATTAGAAATGATAGTAATTTGTCCTGCATCAACCTCAGATGGTACAAGAAGTAGATTCATAAGGAATATTAGTTCCTCTAAGCAGGTCCAGGTTCACAACTGTTAACTTGTGTTAACTGTTAACACAAAAAAGGTACATTTCATTGGGCAAAAATATACTTTAACAATTATGGTAAACAAAAGGAAGACAGTATTTGTCACTATGGACTATGATGGTAGCTTAAGTGGCAGAAATATTTCTAGTATATGTGAGACCCTGAGTTTGGTCATTGTTAACACATGTTGCATAGGTGACTTCTGAGCATCACTGGGCCAAAGTAGGGCAAACAGTTTTATTGGACAGAACATCATATACATTCTAACTCTCAGTTTGATCTACTTGTTTCTAATACTTTGAAATATCAGAATAAATCCTTTAAAATATTTCTACACTTAGTCATTTGCCCAAGTAGAGCTATCTGAATTTCTCTCTTTTCAGATGACTGTAGTTAAAATACTTATTTCTTAAAACATAAGATTATTAGAACAACCGTCCCTGGTATCCTCTAATCTGTATGCTAATCACTCATCCAAATTGGGTTAGAGTTCCAGTCCAGAGAAGGGCAGGAAGTATAATAAATCTATGGCACTAGGAGAAAAGTCATTTCATAACCCAAGGTGGCTTTAGTTGAAGAAGAGGAGTGTCATAATAATCAGGGTGAGGTCTGAAATAACAAGGGTGTGACTTTGAGAACCCAGCCAGCTTCTTAAATAAAACACCTTCTGGCCTACAAGTGTGGTTTATCTATATAGCTATATCCTTTACAGGAATTACAATGGAAAGGATGATGAATTCCCATCAAGCATGGCTAATAGCTCTGAGTTAGAGCTTCTATGGTTCTCTGGTGCTAATAATACCCATAATTTTCACCAAACCAAAGATCTAAGAGGATTAATATGTGTTAGAGATAAGTCAAGTAGAGACAGAACAACCCTGGATATTCATTTCTAGGGCTAATTTTTTTTGATTGAGAGATATTTACATGGTGAGGCATAATGTGTACAAAACACGAAATTAGAAGTGCGCAAACTAATATTTCCACTGCCTCCTTTTTCAGAATAAAAAAATCGCTCAGCATCCCTTGGACATCTACTTTTTTGAAGTGAGTAAGCTAAAAGTAATGCTTCTCCCCATTGAGTTCCAACACCCGTTCACTTGGCACTGCTGTTTTATGACTGTGGCCTCTTTCCTTAAGGTATATTAGCCCACCTCCACTACCTTCAGACTTTTGTTGTTTTTATGCCACACCCAGCAATGCTCAAGGGTTGATTACTCCTGGCTCTGTGCTCAAATTTACTCCTGGCAGGCTCAGGGAACCCTATGGGAAGTCCGAGATCGAACCCAGGCCATCAGAATGCAAGGCAAACGTCTTACTCACTGTGCTTATTGCTCCTGCCCTGACTTTAAACTTTTCTACTGCAGCCTCCTCACCTTTCCTAGCATTTCAGAGAACTAGAGAGGTTTAGGATTTAACTCTATATAGCTTTGACTCTTAATAAAATGTAGCTGGTTTGGTCAATCCACGACTACTAAAACTTTCTTCATTTCAGAAATAAGGCTTCTTTATCTTTCTTCACCAACATAACACTTTCAGTTTTTTTTTCACGAGCCTTCTCTTTAAAACTTTATAGTTTCCCTCTCTCAGCACCTAATGGTGAGATGAAATCAGAAGATGCTCCATGACACACCGGTTTCAACATAGGATCTGTGCAAAAGCCAAGATCACTAATTATAGAAGCTGACTGAGATGACTGTGATCGAGTAGAACTTTTCCTGCGTCCATGAAGAAAGACCTTGGGATTGGACAATTAGTATGTCCGAAGCTTGGAGTTGGTCTTATGACAGTATGCTTCAAGGGTAGAGACATCCTGTTTTTTTAGGCCAAAGGTATTTCTTTTCTAATTTCCCCAATGTTTGCTGTGCCTATGCAAAAACAAATAAACAAATGAAAACTGCCACACACACCCTTCGTAAAAAATTATTTATATCTTCTAGATAGGAGATCTCGCCTTTTTCATAGAAGCGTAGAATTTGAATTACTTTGTTTTAAATTATATTTTTGCATCTTTCTACAAATCGAGAAAAGGAAAAAAGTGAATGGAACCCAAGAAACAAGTGATCTCAAGTGCATTGATGGAGGAAAAAAAAGGGAGTCAGAGCTAAAGATCCAAGCCAAAGTCAATGACAATAGAACCAAACTAACACAGGCTAAACTTAAAGCTGGCCTGTTATACTGGTAGGCCAGGAGACTAAGGGTGTAGGTATGGGATGCACACTGAGAACTTTGGTGGAGGGAGATCAACATTAGTAATGGGAATGGCCCTAATTCACTATCACTATATGCCTGAAATACAACTACAAAGAACTTGTAATTCACAGTAGTTTCAATAAAAAAAAATGAAACAACTATATAACTTGGCTGACTGGTTCAGGAAACCCACTGTTCTGTCTCTCTAGACTTTGGAGATGCTTCCTCCTCTAAACAAGTCATCTGCAGCCTTATATTTTAAGTGAGAGAAGCACAACTGTTCCTTAAGTTGAAGATTTAGAAATTACTGTGATAATGTTAATTGAGCTAATTTTAATTATGTGTATCAGGGATAAGGGAAGCTTACGAAGAAGGAAAGACACAGGAAAAGACCAGACAGTGGAGCAATCAGAGCACACATATTTTGTGAGTGTAGTTGGGGTGGGGGGTGTTAAGGGTCACACCAGGTGGGTCTCAGGATTTATTCTTGGCTCTGCTCAGTCTTCACTTCTGGTGGCGCTCAGAGGACCAAACGTGGCACTGGTTTTTTGAGTCAGAGTTAGCCACATGCAAGACAAATGCCTTATCCACTATGCTGAAAAACACATAGATATTTATTGCTTAAGTTTGTGATCTTGCAAAGATCAGTTTGTGGTATATCCCATTAAAAATGAGCAACATGGAGACCAGAGAGATAGTGCAGTCTGAGCACAACCTGGTGTGGGGAAGAGAGAGAAAGATAGAGAGAGAGAGAGAGAGAGAGAGAGAAGAGAAAGAGAGAGAAGAGAGAAGAAGAGAGAGAAGAGAGCAAGAAGGAAAGATGGCTCAATATGGATATATTCAGAAGTATATATTCAGGGAGGAGGGAAGGAGGGAAAGAAAGAGGGAAAGAAGGAAGGAGAAAGGGAAGGAGAAGAAGGAGGGCAGGAGGGGGAAGTAAAAAGGGATGGAAATAGGGAGATAAAGAAGGAATAAAAATGTGAGTGAGAGGTTAGATACAATGGAAATGGCCTCTCTATGCCTTAAGACTTTTATTTATTACTTATTCATTATTTACTTTTGTTTTAGAGGGTCACATCTGGGATATTAGGAGACCTATTCTTGGTTGTGTGCTCATGGGACACACTCAATGGTACTCAGTGGACAATATGGTACTTGGAATCCTACATTCAAAGCATAAACTGCAGCCCTTTGAGCTATTTCTCTGGTCCCTTACTTAAACATCTTTTTCCTGGTGCCAGAGCGATAACTCAGTGGTAGGGCATTTGTCTTGAATGCAGCTGACCCAGGACAGACCTAGGCTCAATCCCCAGCATCCCATGGTCCCCCAAGTCAGGAGCATTTTCTAGATATATAGCCAGGAGTAACCCCTGAGCATCATCAGATGTGGCCCCAAAACCAAATAATAATACTAATAATATTTTTCTTGATTTGATTACTAACATTTGTCAGAATTTATAAAATTTAGGGTTTTTGATTGTTTCATAATGCTTCATTATCAGCAACGTTTTTATAGACTTTTATGGTTTTTTTCTTGGCCTTTTATGTCGTTAAAATATTAAATGAGAAAAACATAACATGAAAATTTAATAAAATGTATTAGTATATGTGTGTTTCCAGACTCTAGAAAGACTTTTGAATTTGAAAACAAAAAACAGACTTTGACCTATAGCTGAAAAATGGAAGCTTTTTTGGTTTCTTTGAATTCAGGTCACACTCAGCATTGCTATAAACTTATCCCTTCCTGGCTCTGCACTCAAGAGATTTCTCCATGGAGGGTTTTGAAAACAGTCTGTGGTGCTAGGGATCCAACCCTGGGCAAGGTCGATAATGGGCATCCTACCTATTGTACTATCTCTTGGGCCCCAAATCAAGGCCTGAAAAGTGAAAGGAAGATTGTTTAAACTATTCTAATTTATACAAGACACAAATGGGCAGAGAAGTAGTACAGTAGGTAGATCTGAGCCTGTCAGGAGAAATTCCTGAGTGCAGAGCCATGAGAAAATCCTGAATACTGTTGGCTGTGGCCCAAAAACCAAAAGAAAGACACAAACAATACAATTTTCTGGTTTGTAAAATTAAGAAAATTAAGCCATCTTGATTTAATTAGCCATAACATACAAGTAAATAGAAATGAAACTTGATTTATTGACAATAATAAGAACACTTTTTTGCATACCAATGACTGGTATTGGTACCAGTACCAGTACCTTATAAGCATTCTTGTATATAACTACTGAATTAAATCTACATACTAAAAGAAAACAAGTCTCATGATCTGATTGGGGTGGTAAGGAGTGAGATACAGTAATGTCTGAGTCTAGGGAACTAAAAATCATACAAAGCATGAATTAATCATTCTATTCTGGACAACTTTTATCAGTATAGATCTAGCAATATATACACATAAATATAGTTACATGTATAACAATATAAGTAGATACATATACATATATATCCTTCTGTTCAAAGAGTATATATTTCTTTTATGTGGAATAAAAAAGAAAACCAAGACTATTTTGATGTTGGCACACATAGTTTCCTATGGAAATTCAACACTGACAGTGGAACCAATGGCTGGGACTCAGGCCTCTCTGGGTCTTCATGTTTAGCATTCATTCCTAACTTGACATGGATATAGAATCATAATTCATCAGTCTGGAAGAGTTTCTGTGTGGTGAGAGAAAGCATGAAGTAGGAGAAAGCATAATGATTACAGAGCATCAAGGCATCTCTAGCCTCCCTTTGCCCAGCTCTGGCTAACTCGACCTGCAAAAAAACTTGGCTGCCTCCTCACCACCCCCAGAAACCCCCATAACCATTTAAGGAGCCTGGGGCACTCTCATTTTAGTCTAGTAATAACTTTGGGCCAACTTACAATGACAATAGAATCAAGAGACCCAAACTAAACAAGCTAAACACAAATGGATTCTTTACACTAGTAGTCCAGGGGGCTAAGGGTGGTGGTATGGAATGCATACTGGGAACTATGTTGGTGGAAATGGCCTAATTCATTATCACTATATGCCTGAAATGCAACTGTGAAAAACTTGTAATTCACAGTGGCTCAATAAAAAATTAAACAAAAATAATAAAATAATTATTAACTTAAAAGGCTGGGACTATTGGCTTTAGACCTTTGTGTCTAACAAATAATCCCTTTCCTCTCTGGCCCCACACCCTGCAATGTAAAGAAGGCAGATCACTTGGGAATATATATTATATATAGATATATAGATATATATCTATATATATGTATATATATATAGAGAGAGAGAGATGTGCAGGCAGAAATTCATTTTGTATAATCTTTCAAAAGCCTTTTACAAGAGAAAGCTAAATAGTCCTCTAACGTAGTCCTGTCTCTGATAAGCTATAAAATAGTTTTGATTTGAAAAGTGACATTCTGCTACTCCCTGGCAAATACTTATTCTTCCTCATTAAACAATAAATTATCTGAAGGTGAGCTCAGGGTAGAACTTTCTCTAACTAGATCCATCCTTTGTAATGTGTCAGATTCTACTCCACACACAGCTGTGTTTTTTTCTAGAAGGTCCGGCTCTGATGGGTAATTAGCAATCTCAATGAGCTCATTTTGTTCTCTGTCCAAATGTTAATGAATTGGGGTTATATTATCCAAAAAAAAATCGACTCTTTTCATAAATAACCAAACTGAATTTTCCTAAAAATCTGACTTTGCTCTAAATATGATCAGACTTGCATAAATGTAATTTGTAACTTCTGAAATAGAGGTATTTTTTCAAGTGAAAGATACTTGCATGTGGACTTAAAAATAAACAAAATGAATGCATGCCTCCAGGCAATCTCCTGGATATAGGGATGCATATTGGTGAAGACAGTACAATGTTGTCTTAAGCTAAAAAGCAACAGGCTGAGGATCCAAACACCAGACTTTCCAATTAGCAGTGATGTAGTCTGGGGCAAGTAAAATGACCTTTCTGAGTTTCAAACTTTTCATTGAAAATATCTCTAGGATTAAACATAAGGATTAAATTGCTTAGCATATGTGAATTATTTAATGAAATAAATTAAACAGACGGTTTCTGAGATTGATTCTAGAGACTGGCAACTCAATTAAGTGATCGCTACTATAATATTAGCAATATTGTACTTACACAACTCCAATAGAAGCATTTGAGCAAACTCCTATCAATTTTGGATTCTAAGTATATCATAATACTTTGGTTTATTTCCATTGATTCTTCAACCTAGTGTGCACTCAGTGATCTGATCCCATTATTGTTTGTGGCAAGGTAGGAGAAATAAATCAAATGAAAAGATAAGTAGAAAATGTGTTTTCTTAACAACAAGCCAAATGTGGGGACTTTTGTTCTAAATCAGAGCTTTTCTCAACTGGGAGCCATGTGATTCCCTGCGGGTCCCAGGATACTCTAAAGTAAAATTGGATACATGGGGGTGCAATTTAAGACTAGGGAGATAAATGTTAGGGCTGGGGTGGAGAGCACAAGAAGGATAAGAAGCTCAGAGACCCATGGTTGAAAAAGTCTCTCCTTAGTAATCCATTCTACCTGCAAAGTTACAAGACGCAGTTGACAAGGCCACAAGACAAGAACCAGAGAGTAGGATTTTAGAAAGGTAGGGCTATAGAGTGATGAGTGCCAGAGTTGTTAATTAATTCTGTTGTGGGTTGGTCCTTCAAGAACTGCTGTATTTGTAATTTGAAAAAAAGGATTTTCTATTAAGATTCAGCTTAAGTGTTAAGTCTTTACCCTATCTGTAAAAGGCTTTGGGGAGTAGGACAAAATAAAGGAAGCATTCTTTTTTTTCTTCTTTCTCAACAACCTCTGCCCAGAAGAACTAGCTATGTTTCAAATTTTGAACACTGGGGCTTGAGTGGTAGCTAGTACAGTGTGGTATAGTGTTTGTCTTGCACTCAGCTGATCTGGGTTTGATCCCTGACATCTCATATGATACCTGTGAGTCCCCCAGAAGTGATCCATGGCCACAGAACCAGAAATAAGCTCTGAGTACTGCCAGATATGCTCCCGCCTATAACCCGCAGAAAGTTTTGAACCCAGTTTTTAATTTCCTATGGGCTAGTTTTTTGTTAGGAGTAATAAAATGAAATGTATGATTTTATTGGAGTTTTGTATTGTTTTGTTTGGGGCCACACCCAGCAGGACTCAGAGCTCACTCTGGGCTCTGTATACAGAGAGTCTACTTTCCTTAGAGATACTCAGAAATAATGCTAGTAAGTTTAAAAAAAAAATTTATAATAGACATTTTTGGTGGATAACTATCTCAATTAAAATGCCTTCTACAGAGAAACATAAAAATAAACAAACAACACCCAAACAGGTAATATTCCTTTGAATTCCGATTTCTGTCACTCTAATAATGCCTTTGCGATGTCGTTTTGGATTTTTTGTCTTTGGGTTCACCCGCCATTTGTCATGTGAGTGTGAAGGACTTAAGGAAAAACAATCGAAAAGACATTTCTAAGTTGTAATTTAGGAGTTAAGAAAGCACTATCTTTTGCTAATGAGCCATATTTTTCTGCTTCAGTTGTGTTTATATTATGTCCTTATGTTGATGTGTGACAAATTAAGGAATCAAAGGAGTAGAACTCTTGTTCCTGCATTCCAAATTGTTGAGTGCCCTCATTTCCTGAACTTCCTAACTAACAGAACTCCTGTAGAGCTATTTTTTTTTTCAACAAGAAACTTAGGGATGGGGGGGGGAATGTTCAGTCCCCAAAATGCACCAAGAGGAGAAAGCTGATGCTTGCTGGCCCACTGAGTTGGCACACCAAATATTTTCTTTCTCTTTCTTTAGGGACATGATTTATTTAAAAAAAAAACATGATGTACATAACAAACCACAAAACGGTTCTAGTTTCTGCAGCAAAGAACATGATGTATCTGATGTAGGTCATTTCCTGATCCTTATATCCTCTAGTAAATTTAAGGCTTGGATTTAGAGAAAAGTAATTGAATTCTGTTCCAAGTTTAATTGTCTCCTTTTTTTTTTTTCAACACTTATGAAGTCTCTTGCATATAATTGATGTTCAGTGAATGTTGAATTTTCTTGATACTCTTTTAAAACTGAGCTTGCATTGTGTTCTAAGTTATTTGCATCTGAGAGCACAGATGTTATGAGACTGTAAAGATATCCTTGGATGTTACATTATTTTACTTTGATATCTCAGTTCACTTAGAAGCATCTTTAGAAAGTTAACTATGTTTGAAGTGTGAACATTCAGCAAAAAAGTAGATGAGAGCAAATTCTGTAAGGTCCAGTGAGTTTCTGAAGAAGTTTGCTTGGGTGGCAGTTTATTTTAATTATTTTGTTTTCTGGGTCACACCTGGCAGCACTCAGGGGTTACTACTGGCTCTCTAAGCTCAGAAATCACTCCTGGCAGGCTTGGGGGACCTTATGGGATTCTGGGATTCTAACCACGGTCCTTCTGCATGCAAGGCAAATGCCTTACCTCCATGCTATCTCTCTCAGCAGTTTATTTTATTTTATTTAGTTATTATTATTATTATTATTTTTTTTTGGTGACACCTGGCAGTGCTCAGAGGTTACTCTTGGCTCTATGCTGAGAAATCGCCCCTGACTGGCACAGGGGACCATATGGGATGTCGGGATTTGAACCACCATCCTTCTGCATGAAAGGCAAATGTCTTACCTCCATGCTATCTCTCCAGCCCCAGCAGTTTATTGTAAAGTATAGACTTGCCCTTTAAAAAGTACAAGAAATTCCAATTTGAATAATTATAGTAGTTTGGAATTGTTTCTCAGTCTAGAATCCAGAGGGTACTTTGGTACTTTGGTGACAACAAAACACAGAGAAAGTATAAAAATAAAAGTGTAGCTCTTTCTAAAGTCATGAAAGAAGAAACTTGGAAATCATGTCAATGTTATTATCATAATTTTTGTTTGATTATTTGTTTTGATTTGGAAGCTACACTGGGTGCTCAGAAGTTGCTCCTGGCTCTGTGCTAAGAAGTCACTCCTGGCAGGCTTGGGAGAACCATATGGGATGCCAAGGATTGAACTCAGGTCAGCCATGTGCAAGGCAAATGCCCTACCTTTTATGCTATCACTCTGCCCCCATAATTATCATATTTTGTTTTGTTTTGGGTCACCCTGGAAGTGCTCAGGGCACACTGCTGGCTTTATACTCTTGATAGTGTCCAGGGGACCATGTGAGGTGATGGAATCAAAGTGCCCTATTCATTATATTACTGCTCCATCCTCAATTATCTTTATATTTTGTTCATTTTATGAATTGACCTGAGGTTCCTGGCATCACATTTGCCTTGCCATATAATGGTTTCTCTATATGTCTTAATATTGATCACTCTAAGTTCAAAAACTCTATAGCTCTTACCATAAGTTGGTATTCTCCTTTATTTAGCATAATGCTTTCACAGGGTTGCTTCCAAAACTCCCACCTTATTTCATTCATTCCTTTAACATTTGTGTGTCTTTGTAGCTTTTTGTATGTGGCTTATTTTATACTTAAAATCAAGTCCTATTTAAATGGACTTGATATATATTTATATATATTTATAGGACATAACATACATATATACATCAATAGATATCCATGGATATATCCATATATATTCTCAATACATGGATATATATACATGTACATGCATAAATATGCATAGAACATCCACATACACACATAAATATACCTTTAAATTTTCTAGCAAATATTTGCTTTTTATTTCTCACCTTTTTATTGCATCTTATTTCAGCACATGGCTTAGTGTATTAGCGAAAGTGCAGATTATCATAGATTCAATTAAATGCTGCTGTAAAGGGCAGAGTGATTTCCCCAAGTTAATTATTTACAGCAGCTTTTAGAATTGAGCAGCTCAACAGTTATGGGATGAGACCAGTTCTTTATGAGACAGTTCTTTAAAATCAATGTTGACATTTTTAGGGCCAAGGAAGAACAAAATCTTGAGGGTGGGGAAATAAAATCTTGACTTTTGACATCCCTCATTTCCATGCCCACTTTTTAAATTGTCTGTCCATCTATCACAAGAAGCTTAATTAAATTTCTTGTCTACTTCCCATTCAGGAATTTTTATAGTGGAAATATGCAATTTTATGAACATATTTTCTTTTGCCTTTTTAAATTACCCATTCATTATATGTGTCTCCTTTAACCCTGTATTTTGCTAACCAAAATTGCTTTGGAAGACTAAGTTTAGGAGACTAATAAGTTTAATGAGTTCACCTTATGAGTATTATAATATGAATTAAATAGTATTATATTACTCTGGGTGACTACTCACATTGTTAATTGTATAATTAACATGCTTTCCTAACACTAGGCCCAGTAGGAATGTTAATTTCATGAAAATATCAAATGGTACGGCAGACAAATACTGGTCTCCAGAGAGATTTAGAGATATGTGGACATAAAATCAAAAAAATGCAGGAAGTTTTATTGACATTTTCTTTGTTGTCACAGAGGAAAATCAATTATAAGTTTCATTTCTAAAATACTGTTAGAAGAAAATAAAGCAGGTGAATTCAGGGAAAAATTTTCTAGTGCAACCGAAATTATAATATAGGTTTGAGATTTAGCATAAACTCCATGTACATAGTACATACAAAATTGCCTCCTTATTCTAGTCCCTTAATTGAGAAATTAGTTTATTATCTGTACAAGAATCAAGTTAAAGTCAAACAGTACCTTTCTATTTCAGTTAGCATGTAGTATGAGTTATGCATATTTATGTTTTTTTTTTGTAAGGAAAGGGGCTTCCAAAACAGTGCTAAGGGGAGTCTAGAGGTGAGCCCTAATGATAGTCATCTCAACTATGTTGGCATTTCAGTGCTCTTGATAGCTCAGTACTCACCTTTGTGGTGCTATGGATCATCAAGGCTACAACAGACCTAGCATATGTAAGGCATCTTTGAACTATCTTCCCAGCACTAGGTTTTTTCCTGAAACACCAATCTTTTTTATACATTTTGTTTTTGTTTGAAGTATAAACCCTATTATATCTTCTAAAAAAGTCAATATATGAGGGGGTGATCAAAAATATTAATTTCTAGAACAAGTTATTAGTCCATTAATAATAGAATTACAGAGGGATTGATAGAAATGTGTTCTTGCATGATTTATTTCTCTGGTATAATATAACACTTTCCAAGACCCCATCACAACTGCCCATCTTGTATTTTTACTGATGGTTCTGAATACTGAAGACACAGAGATAGGCATTAAGAACTTCTGTCTCTTCACAACAGTCACTAATAGAATCTGTACACCCATCAGTCTTCCAGTCTTTAGAATTTGTGAGTTTTTTTTATTAATTTTTTGTATTCAGTTTATAACCCGTAGTCTACAAGACCAGTGTTCTTTATTATAAAGCCAAACTAAATTAGGCTTCAAGGGCATATATCCTTCTTGAGTAACTATTTTGAGTTCAGCCCCAAAGTAGAACAGGCAAGAGAAGTTTCTGCTCCAGACCTCCTGGGCCCAGAATTTGTCTCCTGGTAGGAAGAATAGTAGTAAACAAGAAGATGAAGAAAAGTTAGGAAGAAACAAGTAGGGATGAAAATAGAATGACACTCTAGACAGGGGTCCTCAAACTTTTTAAACAGGGGCCCAGTTCACTGTCCCTCAGACCAGACTATAGTAAAAACAAAAATTATGAACAAATTCCTATGCACACTGCATACATTTTATTTTGATGTGAAGAAACAAAACGGGAACAAATACAATATGTGGCCCGCGGGCCGGAGTTTGAGGACCACTGCATAGAATGTGAATAGAAATCTTTGGGGCAACTGTGGGATCTTTCTGAAAAAGAAGCATTTAAACTGAGAACTGAATGATACTAAAGGAGATACTTTGTAAATTGAGTGAAGGTTGGCTGGAGAGATAGCACGGTGATAGGGCATTTGCCTTGCATGCAGCAGACCTATGAGGGACCTCATTTGATTCTCAGTATCCCAAATGGTCCCCCAGCCTTCCAGGGGGCAATTCCTGAGCACAAAGCCAGAAGTAACCCCTGAGCATCACTGGGTGTGGCCCAAAAACAATCAATCAATAAATAAAGTTTTTTTTAAAGAATGAGTGGAGGAGGGAAATATATATATAATATATATTTTGGAGATTTATATAAATAATTATACTGGGGATATATATATATAGTTGGTTTTTTTTTTTTGCTAAATCCAGGGTTGCTAGCAGTCATTAAGAGACTATTTGGGACTATTTGGGGTGGGATGGGGACTGAATTAAGGTCCATATGCAAAGCAAACATCCTCTCTACTGTATTATTGCTCGGACTGTGCCTTATGTTTTTGAATATCACTCTGTCATTTTAATGGAGAAAAGGAAGAAAGGATTATGTAGTTTGTTCAAGTTAGAGCCCTTCTAAGAGAGAAGAGAGAGAGAAGAGAGAGAAGAGAGAGAGAAGAGAGAGAGCACTTCGAGGGTGAAGGGATGAAGTATTAACAGAGTGAGGTATAATGTAGAAACTGGGACCTGTGGAGGCACAGTAAGGTGAGTCAGTTCTTTAGTCTTGGGAGGATGAGAATAGTGGAATGTTTTATGCACCATTTCGTTTAATCTCCACAATAAACCCATGTGCCCAGTATGGTATAGGTGCTTCAGAAATACTTGTTAAGTGAGTGAATGAATAAATGAATCAAAAGAGGGATTGATTTTCTTGCTTTATATTCTGAAGAAGTTAATTTCATGATTAAACTCATATTCTTCTACTTTCTACTTCCACCATTTTTTAAATGTTTCTCTTTTTGTTTGTTATGTTTTTGTTTGGGGGCCAAACCCAGGTCTGCCCCAGTTGTCCACTTGCAAGGCAAACACCCTATCACTGTGCTATTACTCTGGCCCCTATTTTGTAAATGTTTCTAAAGAGTCTTGAATTATTTCTGTTCTCTTCCTTTATTTTCTTTTCTCCTAAGTCAGCATCTACCTACAGTGGTCTGTAAAAGTGTTTTCTGTCTTAGTTTTTATCAAAGGCAAGAATCAGAGAGGACTCTGTCAGCTGAGTCTTCCCTCCAGCTGACTTGTGTGATCTTTCCTTTGAAGCTCCTTGTCCTTCCTCTAGTGCTCAGTCTCTTAAGACTCCATCAGGACACACAGGCAGAAGTCACTATGTAAGTCTGATGGAATCTGCTGCCCATTCACTACTGATATGACTAACAACTTCCTTTAGCCCCTTTTTGCCCATGTAGGAAGTTAGTACTAATGTATTCCTTGGTAATAATTTGGAAATTTGTTCCATAAAACTAACCACACCTTTTACATGTAGTGTAACATTTGCATAGCAGAGAATTTGCTCAAAATTATTATATATAGGATTACCTCATTTTCCTGCTTTGAACTGTTGACATAGAAATATGTATAAATATATACATATATGCACATATATATTTATATATTTGAAAATATTCATGCTGTAAATTTTGTCCATTCTGGCTTACTCTTTAAGCACTTTAGCAGACACATCTTTGGACAAGATTAATTGGGAGGCAGACATTTATGGAGTGAATGCACAGGCCTAATGATTTCCCAGAGTTAATGTGCAGTAAGTGTGTGTTTGTGCATACAAGCCCAAGTATGTTCACCTACATTGTGTAATCAGAGTGACCTTGCTGATCTTTGATAATCAAGGCCTATATAACCTAGTTAAGTTTTGTTATGCTGGAGAGAAAAATGTCTAAGCTTACATCCTATGTTTATTCCTTATATGTTTTATCTTTATTTCTATTGCTTGCAAAAATGCAAAGCTATCTGCCAATAGTGTTTTATTTGTTTCACATGTGTGGTTTTCAATAATAAAGGCACCTTACCTGAGGATGAATTTAACAGTTTTTTTGACTTCTATCCCAGGAAAAGTGAACTCATTCTCATGAACTTAGAATGAAGTTTTATAAAAAAAAAATAAAAGTCTCAGCCTTGGCATAAGTAGAAAAAATTGTTGTCTTATTATTTACCTGTGTCTGTCATGCTATAAATATGAACTAAAAGATTAGTATTGAGTAACATTATTAGCAAGAGCAGAACCAAACATAACAAATATAAACTCTAGCAATTAATAACAATGGCATAGTTTTTAGATGCATTCAACAGAAATATTTAGATAGACATTTTGTATGTTATTCTGTTTTCTTGTTTGCTGTTTGATACTAAAATTTATTATACAAAGAGTTAGCTTTGTAACTTTGCCTCTTATAATAAGAGTAATAATAATGATGATGATGATGATGATGATGATTATGATGATGATATGTATCTGAAATGTGCCAGTTTCAGCAGGTAAACCTTTAAGATAGCTATCAGAATTCTCTTTCTTAGAGTTAAGGGTATTAAAACTTATCCACAATAGTGAAAGTTATTTGGTTCTTTTGTTTTGTTTTAAGCTGGTGGCAATGGTATAGAAAGGGCATTCTTGGAGCAAAGGGAGGGACCGGGCAGATAGCTGGCTTCCAGTGCCTTGATCCTGGAGGCCAGCTCTACCCAGGTATTGGGGTTAGGGGACACCCCATGCCAGATGGCATTCTCCCTAGCTTGTGGGGTGCCGGGAGGCCTGGCAGGCCTCCAGCCGTTCCCTTATTCTCCCCTTTATTCCAGGTCTTTCCAGGTTGCAGGCCCAGGAGGACTCTATCGTGGTCCTCAGTCTTTCTGCGTTTGACTCCCTACACTAAGAGCAGGGACGCATGGAGTGGAGGGCGGGTTGAAGCAGTACTGTTGTATGTCTCGACATTCACTGGTGTTTTTTTCTTTTTTTTCCCATTGGTCTCCATTTTGAAAACCGCGCGGGGGCAGTATCATACATATTCAAAATAAAAATGGGACACCACTTTTAAGGAATTTTGGTGAAATAGTCCCTCAGTATAATGCTTATGTTTGAACCAGGTCACGGGGATTGTTGGACTTGTTCTAGCAGCTCCCTTATGTGCTGATAACGCCAGGTGGCATTGTTCCTTGTTTGCATGGGCACATTAAAATTGAAAACACTATACATAAAATGGGTTCTTGTCTAATGGAGATAGGAGCACATAAATTTTGTGGTGCAATGGAACCTTTCACCCTGAACATTGACATGACGACCTGGT
Organism: Crocidura indochinensis; assembly: GCA_004027635.1. Taxonomy (NCBI): domain Eukaryota; kingdom Metazoa; phylum Chordata; class Mammalia; order Eulipotyphla; family Soricidae; genus Crocidura; species Crocidura indochinensis. The sequence continues at coordinate 27,367 of PVKC010008499.1, forward strand.
ACAGGCCTCAGACGTTTGTGCATTTTCCAGTCACCCCTGAACTGGGGAGGCCATCTATGAAGCATCCAAGGTTGTCTGTGACATCACCTGGAGGAAATCCTCTGCCAGGGAGGACCCTATTGCTGCTCTGACATCGATTTACTCAGAGGAGTCTTCCTTTAACACTGAGAAGATTTAAACAATGATGACCTGTGAACTAGACAGGGCTTTCTGTATTGCCCTTTAGTTGTGAATTGAAATTAGACGCTGCTCTGCACCATCCTGACTTCAATGTGGCATATGCGGATTCCAGGACCTTCAATATAGAAACATGAGACCAACAACAGAGACTATGAATAATATAACTTTATGGGCACTACAGACAATGACTGGGATTGGACAAACTAGCTTGCCTGGTGCCTGGAAATGGTCTTATGTCAGGAAACTTCAGAGGTAGGGTCTCCTTGTACTTGGGCCAAAGTTTTTCCTTTCCATGACCTCTTATTTTGGTGGGTCCATGCAAACAATAATTGCCACACAAACATTGTCTTTTATAGTGCTTCTTTGAATCTAAATCTTCAAGAAACCCCTAGTAAAAAATACCTGGAACTGCAAAAAAAAAAAAAAAAAAAGGTTTATATTAGTGTTAACATATATGTTTTTAGTTACA
>PVKC010008500.1:0-28012 GCA_004027635.1 Crocidura indochinensis
AAAAATGTTGCCAGTAAGAGAACTCCTCTCAGATAGGGCTGATTATTAAAATTAAAATTTTGAAAAAAAATTTTTGTCCTTAGAAACATGATTAGGCTTTTTACCTAAAACTTGCCCTTTCCCAGTTCTGGTAAATGAATATTGTTTTTAAGCATTTTAAAAAGAGGAAACTGTAATTATTAAAATACCTTATATCCATCACAAAGAATGCTGAAAATGCACAGTCATTTCCCAAAGAAACAATGGGAGAATTTTATGTTCTGCTTTTCTTGCTCAATAGGTGGTTTTGAATGATGGCAAGTGATGGTGAATAACTCCCTGAAGTCTGTTACACAATTCTGATGCTTCTGGAGAATATTTCTTAAAAATTCATGGCAAAAAACAGCTTTCATTGTAAGCAGGCACTGCATGTACTTGAAATGCCTTTTTTCTATGGCCATGAGGAGTCTTTTGATTAGAAAAGATTGCCTGAAAGGCTGGAAAACACTTAAATACAAATAATTCCTGTGGGGGCCATACTCATATAAGACAAGATAGGCTTCAAATTTAAATAAGATCAGAAAACCAGAGTAACACTCAAATTCAGTTGCATGCTCAGGAGAGGGTTTTCTTTCTAGTCCTAGTGTTTTCTGCTGCTCTACAAGTTCAGAGAAACTTCTGTTCTGTAGTAAGTGACTATAGAAATGATCCCTGGTAATAATATCCAGAAATAATAGAGACAAGGGCCAGGAGAATCAGTCCATGGTAATAAGCTTGTCACAAACAGTTGTCAGTGCAGTTAGGGCAGAGAAGGGTCCACTATTACAATGATAGTTGGAATTGATCACTCAGGAAAAGAACTGGGTGCTGAAAGGGTATTCAAGTAATATGCGTGGTACTCTTTTATTAACAATAGTGCAAATCATAGTGTCAAAAAGAAAAAAAAGGAAGAGAAAAAAGAGAAGTAAAATGCCTGCCCCAAAGGCAAGCATGGGAGTGGGGATTGGGAACTGGAGGTGGGAAATATGCACCAATGAAGGGTGGGTACATTGTATGACTGAAACTCAATTATGAATAATTTTGTAACCATGGTGCTTAAGTAAAGTAATTATAAGGCAAAATAAGGGTTATACAACATGGGATTGACCATTTCTTAATTATTAAGGCATTGACACATCAAGAAAAACACACGCTTAAACATATGTTTTCTTAAAGATGGTTCATCAAAATATTTAAAACACTGCTAATAGACATCAAGGAAATCATTGACAGCAACGAAAGAATAATAAAAGGCTTGAACACTCCTCTTTCAATGCTGAATAGATTAGGTAAAAACAACATAAAATCACTGACCTTGAAAGGAAAAAAATGGAAGTTATGTATCTAATAGACAAAAAAGACATTCACCCCCAAAAGAGTTGAGAATGAAATCATCACATTTCTAAGGAAAACATGCTACTGCATCATAAAAAATACCTATAAAAGTCAAGAAGATAGAAATAACTATCTTCCCAGGTCATAAGGCATTAAAAATAAAAATTAACAATGAACAGAAATGGGGGAAAGCACAAGCACTTAGCAATTAAAAACTTGCTAGTAAACATCCACTGACTCAAAGAACAAATCAGAAAGGACATCGAAAGATTCCTGAGAACAAACAAGAATGAAGATACAAGTTATCAGAACATAAAGAGATATAGTAAAAGCAATGTTTGAAAAAAAGTTCATAGTACTACAAGCATTCATTAGGAATCAAAAAGGGGGTCTACTTTATTATAACCTACTGTATAGCTTAACCAGCTAGAAAAAGACTAACAGAAAAAAACTAAAGGAAGTAGAAGGAAATAGTAAAACACAGAGCAGAAATTAATGAAATGGAAACAAACCAACAAAAACAGTTCAAAAGATAAGTGAAATGAAGAGCTGGTTCTTTGAAAGCACAAACAAGACTAATAGGCAATTAACAGAACTCAAAATGAAAATAAGAGAGAAAACTAGTAAATTAAATTAGGACTTTGAATTGTGAAAAGGATGGAGCACAGCTTTCTGGTTTGGGAGTTTTGGGGTAACTGGTCTATTAGTAAATGTTGGAATCTGCATAAGTGAGCAAGCAGAATCTAAGTGCCCTGGGAAGGATGTTCAGAAGGGAACATGAGGGCTGATTGGGGCCACAAAGCTAGATGGGGCTGAGTAGTGCAGCTTCTGACCTGAGAGCAGAGAAAGGGGCTGCTTCAGTTCTCAAGTCACATATTGCCAATGAAATTAGCTGTCCAGAGGATATAATATTTCTCTTATTTGAAGACTTATTTATTCTAACTCACACCATCATAATAACTGCCAGGAAAAGTTCTGAGTTGTCCATAGCAGTATAGAAAAAGGAGTAAAGCTCTATTTCAGAAAAAGGAGTTAAGATTTCTAGAGGAAAAAAGCTTCAGCCCACCTCTTAAATCAGATATTCCATAATTCATTACAAAGGGGCTAAAGTGGGGCCTGGGAGATAGCATGGAGGTAAGGCGTTTGCCTTTCATGCAAAAGGTCATCAGTTCGAATACCGGTGCCCCATATGGTCCCTCGTGTCTGCCAGGAGCAATTTCTGAGCATGGAGCCAGGAGTAACCCCTGGGCACTGCCGGGTGTGACCCAAAAACCAAAAAAAAAAAAAAACCCCAAAAAACCCAAAAAACAAACAAAGGGGCTAAAGTAGCACCCAGACCCACTAAGGCCCATATGGGCTGTCTGTACTCCCTCTGCCTGTTTCTATTCCTCTGTTCAACATTGTTCAATAAATTCACTCTTGTTCTGAGTCATCCTGAGCACCCATAAAATATTTTTTTTGGTTTTCCCCCAAATATATTCATTCCCCAACCTGAGCAATAGACCTGCCTATTTCACATCCAGGCTATGAACACAGAATCTGTGTTTAAAGGGCCTACAAGAGAGCTGAAGGAAGCACACTCCACACACACAGGTACCACATGACTGCACCCCATTGAGAAGGATGCTGTTTTCCAGCCCCAGGAAAGGAAGAAGAGGCATCTTACCAGAAGCCCCTGCACAGGATCTAGGAAGTGGGCTTTTGATGAGAGGAAGAAAGAGCATCTTCTTATGCTTTGCATTTTAACAAACTGTCTAGTTTTGGTTCTTGCTTCTGGATAAACACATCTTGCTGGGCAATAGCTGGGGGCTTGCTTCTTAATTTGTGGGTTATGGGGTTACACCTGGTGATTCTCAGGTGATATTTATAACCCTATGCTCGGGGTTTGTAGGACCATACATGATGTTGGTATTAAACAAGGGTCTGCTCCAGGGGAAGCAAGAGCTTTTACCCTTGTAGTGTCCTTCCAGTCCCTGTTTCCTTTTTATTTCAGACCAATTTGGCACAATCCAGCCCAATAAAGCTGTGCTTATCCATCACCCACCAGCAGGTCACTCTGGAAACTTGTTTCTACCTTACTCTTTTTTTTTTAAATCTAGGGATTTTTTTTTATTTTAACAGACATTTATTCGAATATATAATGACAAATCTTACACAGTAATATTACATGTAGTCAACGGCAAATCTTATACAGTGATACTTAAGGTACATGGTGAAAATAAATGGGGGCCTTTCCACCAGTGTTGTCCTCCCTTCATCCCTATTCCCAAGCATATATCCCTTATCACCCTCCTTTATCCCCCAGAATGCTAGTGCATCTAAAAGCATATATGTTAACCCTAATGTAAACCTTTTTATTTTCCAGTTCCAGATATTTTTACTACTGGTTTCTTAAAGGTTTGGAGTCAAGGGAGCACTGTAAAAACAATATTAATGTGGCAATTATTGTTTGCATGGGCCCACCAAAGTATGGAGTTCATGGAAAGGAAAAACTTTTGCCAAAGTACAAGGAAACTCTAACCCTGGAGTTTCCTGACATAAGACCATTTCTAGGCTCCAGGCAAACTAGTTTGTCCAATCCCGGTCATTGTAGTGCCACACAGTTATATTTTTCACAGTCTCAGTTGTTGATCTCATGTCTCTGTATAGAGGGTCCTGGCATCTGTATATCCTACAATGAAGTTAGGATGGTACGGAGCAGCATCTAATTTCAACTTGTGATTAACAGGCAATGCAGAAAGCCCTGTCCAGTATGCAGGACGATGTTGTTGTTTAGGTCTTCTCAGTGTTAAGGGAAGACTCCTTTGAGTAAATCGATGTCAGAGAAGCAGTAGAGTCTTCCCTGGTAGAGGATTGCTTCCAGGTGATGTCATAAACAATGTTGAATGTTTCATAGATGGCTTCCCTGATTCAGGGGTAATTGGAAAAATCCCAAACCTCTGAGGCCGGTGTCGGGTCATCATGTCATTGTTCAGGGTTTGTAAGGCTCCATTGCACGACATCTACCTTCCTCTTAATAACACATTTTCTGTAGGAAAATTAAGAGAATGGGCTGAGGGTAAAAAAAGGGGGATGGGGAGGAAGTGGGATTATTAGTACTGAGGCTACAGAATTGGCTGAAACTAACAATATACAAAGGGGCACCTGACTCCTAGATTTCTGCCTGCCTCACTTGGCTTCTATGGTCCTTTGCCTTCCCCATAGGCAGGTCTTTTCACACCCTGAAATGGGACTAATGAAGATATTCAAACATCTCTTGTTCCATGTACCTAGGTTCCCACTATCAATGATTAACTTCCGTTTTTTGCTGCTAAGTTCCATTAAGCTTTCAGAATGCTGCATTCTTGGGATGAGATCAGTTTTGCTTTCCTCTTTCCCAGCCTGACAGCAAATGATGGGTGCACTGAATACCTCTCATCTTAATAGGGGTTCTCAACAAGGAAATGTGTATTGGTAGGCAGGTGTTGAGAGGATCTTTGTTTAGAAACTGCAGAGCACTGTGAGTTTTTATTGAGTGGGAATCAGGGATGCTAAATTGATCAGTTGCACTGAGGTTAATGATGATGTTGCTGGCTTGACATCATCAGAGGTTCATGAAAACCTCAGCCTCACCCAGAACCTGTTGCTTTGTCTTTTTTCTAGGAGTGGATCTTAGTTTTGTGTCATCTTGATTTTCTGACTTAGTCCCACTGTCAGAAACGTTATTTTCTCCTGGAAATTCAGTCTTCTTAGAAAATAAATCTTTCCAAGGGTTGAGACTTACAGTGGCTCAGACTTTCCTATGGTACTTCCTCCCATTTAAACATTTTCTCCAGATTTTTACATTATGCAAAGAAAATGCCTATTTTTCAGTTGTTCATTTTGAATTTATTCATCAGTGAAATTCTTATTCTGCTATTTCTTGGTCTCAGGTGCATATAATCTTATAGGAAAGTAAAAACATAGTATAGCTATGTTTCTAGAGTTGAATACTACTTTTGGTAAAATATAATAGCATAAACTTTGCCATAATTATGCAAATTAGATACAGTAATTCAGCACACAAGCATAGTTTAGGCTGTGAAGTACCACTGAGATCAACAAAGCAGAAAAAGGGATGAAGGGACAGAATGGTAGATGGAGCATTTTTTTATTGTTCAAGTGATATTTGAGATCTATTTCATAAAGCTATTTGGCCTTTAATTATTTAAACCACTTGCCTATGTATTTGTATTAAATATAAAATTAACAACTATAAATTATTGGGTATTCATAATATAATAATGGGTTTTCATTTGGTTTTATTATTTCCTCATTTTATCTTATTTCATAAATAAGAATACCAAGATGCAAAAAAATTCAGAGATTGGTCCAGCATACATGCTTAATTGTAGAGACAGTTGCATCACTTGGATGATTGTCTTCAATCAAAAGTCTATGTAGATTATCTCCATGTAATGGTTTGACTTATATCTACTCCAAGAGCATAGGGTGAAGTTCTATTCTCTCTAGTAATTCAGAACAAAATGGTATTTGTAAATAAAGTCATTGAATATATAATTAGTGAAAAAGAAATCATAATAGAATGGAATGGGCCACATAATTCATGTCCTCCTATGAAAGGAGCAAATATTTGGACAAGACACAATCAGGGAGAATATATGAGGCAGATGTGAGCAGAGCTAATGGTGATACTAATGTATGCCCCCAAATTTCTAAAAATGAGGGGGAGAGTTTATGAACAGATTGTTTCCACATTCAACTCAAGGAACTAACCCTGATGCCAACTTGATCTCAGACTTGTAGCTTCCAGAATTTAGAGGCAACAAATAACTGTTGTTGTAGTCATTTAGGTCATAATAATTTGCTATGGTGGTCCTAGTGGACCAATGTCGTGGGGGTGGAAATATGGTGTGTGGGGTGATTTCACAACATGTGGAATCATTTTACATATACTTCTTATTTTGATGACTTATACCTTAAGATATACCCATTTTTACAGCACATGTGATTCTAAAATATAGGATTTGTTTTATGAACCAAATACAGATTTATTAGAGTACAAATGTGGACAAGATTTTAGAGACAGTCCTCTGAAGGTTGTCTAAGATTTTTTATCTCCTAAGCAGATAAAAAACCTAAAGAACAGATAGAGAAAAGGAGTTGCTAAAGGCCACACCAGGAAGTTTTATTAATTTAGTTCTTCATGTTACCTAGCTTTACAATCTACAAACCACTGACATTTCTTTTTTTCAGGTCATTGTTTTTTTTTAGAAGTCTATAAATGATAAAGCCCTTGCTCCAGGAAGCAGTCTATGCTGGCCTTTGTATATTGCAAATCTCTGCTTCCTTCACCATCAGTGTTTGTCAGAATGCCCAGAGAGCCACAAAAAGTTTAGATATTATTATTTTTGCAACAGTTACTGTGGAACATTGAGGGTCATTATATTTCCAGACACTTTATTCTCTACTGCTCTAGGAGAAAATTCATTTAATTCCCATGTCCTAGATCTTGAGATCTGTAGGATTTTTCCAGCCATCTGTTACTACATATTCATTGCTTATTCATAATATGCTAATTGGTCTTTTGAGGAAGCACATAAAACTCCCTTTTCCAAGCCCAATCTATTGTATCTGATAATTTATACCTCAGTACCTCAACTACCTTATGAAAAATCTTTGAGCAGAACTGCATGTGACTTGGAGGTCTCCATTTTTACTTAATAAACATCAGAGTAGAGATCCTGGAGGAAGTATCCAGGGCCAAGAGTAGAAGCTCTGTGGCCTACACGCTGAAGTCAGTGAGTGCAAGTCAAGGTGAGGTGGTCCATCAGGTTCTGGAATTGAGATATCTCACTGTTCTTTCAATTCCCCCAGAAGATGTTTTGGCTGGTTCCACACTAGATCTCATGAATACTGTATCTAAAAGTCCTATTTTAAACAAATCATCTTGTCTTCTCTCAAGGGTTTACAGTGCTTTTCTTCTTTTCTTACACTCTATGGGGATAGTAGCCTGGGTGACTGCAAACGTGAAGCCAACTACTTCATCTTTATCAAGAGATCTATAATGAGTATTATTTTGTTTGTCTGTTTGGGGTATTAAGGATGGAACTCTAGTTGGCCACATGTATGGCAATTGTTTTATCCAGTGTATTATCTCTCTGGCACTCAATTTGGGTATGAAATTAAAATTTGGTGGGGAGCAGCATGATAGCACAGCAGTAGGGCATTTGCCTTGTGTGTAGCCAATACAGAAGGGACCTGGTTCAATCCCCAGCATCCCATATAGTCCCCTGAGCCAGGAGAGGTTTCTGAACACATAGCCAGGAGTAACCCCTTAGCATTACCAGGAGTGGCCCAAAAACCAAAAAAAAATTTTTTTTAAGTGTGGTCTTTACACTAAATTGTTGGCCTTGAACTAAGTAGCCACATATTTCAGTTTATTCCTTAGTCTTGGAGAACAAGCACATGTGCATAAGCAAAATTTTAGGCCTAAGTAACGAAGAGGAGGAATGGAAGAGTGTCCTGTCAAATTTCTGATATTCACCAATGTCGCTTCATTCATGCATTCATTTAGGAATAACTTTATTTGGGGGAGGAATTTTAATATTCTTTTCTGCAGCACAAAGTAACTAAAATATATATTTTTTGTTTGTTTTTTTGGGCCACACCTGGCGGTGCTCAGGGGTTACTGCTGACTGTCTGCTCAGAAATAGCTCCTGGCAGGCACGGGGGACCATATGGGACACCAGGATTCGAACCAACCACCTTTGGCCCTGGAACGGCTGCTTGCAAAGCAAACGCCACTATGTTATCTCTCCGGGTCCTGACTAAAATATTTAAGATAAAATGATTCCTTTAAAATTTTTAAAATTTTATTACGGCATTGTGATTTACAAAGTTTTTTTTTAATAGTATAGCTTAAGAAATAAAATATTCCAACACTAATCCCACTACCATTCCCCACTTCCCTCTACCAATATCCCCAATTCCCTCCCATTGTCCAGCTTGCTTTCTATGTCCAAGTACATTTTAAAGTTTGGTTGTTGTAATTTGGATCTTAGTGCTGTTGATTTTGTGGCTTATATATCCATGTACCATACCTCAGACCACTGATGCATCTAAGACCCCAACCTCTGTCCCTGTTGCTTCCTATCTCCCTCTTCTTAATTACCCCATTGATTTCTTTCCTTCCCTGTCTTTATTTCTTTAGAAATGAAGGGTCTAGGCATCTCTCTTTGCTATTCTGCATTATCTTGACCTTTACTTCTAAGTACAACATATAGGTGATACTTTCTGGTAAAATTTACTATGCAGTAGAAAAAGATGAAATTATGAAGCTTGCAGCAATTTAGGTGGTAATTTAGCATATAATGTTAAGTGAAATAAGTCAGAAGAAGGACAAAAAGGCTCTTTTCAAATGAGGTTGGGCTTTTGTGAAGTCCTGCTGTGTGTTCAACCTGCAGCAGTCATTTGTTGTTGCTTACCATCAACACTAAAAATGTATAGATGGCAGGGTTATAGATAATAGATAGATAGCAGTTTATAGGTAAATACTTATGAAATCAGGTGCAAACTGAGAAAGTGGGATAGAGTTTTTTCTAGAGAGAGTAAGCTGTTGGAGTAACTAGCCTTCACCTTAATCAGATGGCTTTTTCTTTGCATGTGTTTGTTCCGCCAACTGGGAACCTATTCTCTAACTTGTTCTCCACCCTGGCTGATGGTCCTACTCTTCTCAATGAAGTCTATGACTCTGGAAGATTTCCACAGCTTGTTTGCTGCTTGTTCTTAGTGGAAGTTTCTGGACCTGTTTCATCTTCCATTTTGGTGTGGATATTTTCCTGCATCAGATTTGTTTCCAGACCCATGTTCCCCAATTCCCTCAGGATTGGGGTGTGAGGATTTCTCTTCAGAGAACAGTGTAGTTTGGACCATATTCCATCTCTAAATTGTCTTTCACACTTGGGAGCAAAGAGAGAATGGTCATTAGGAGGAAGTTCTAAGAATAAGTTCAGTTATTGCTGTGCACTGAACGTCTACACTGTGCCTACAACCTTAAAGTACTTTTAACTTATTTAAAAAATTCCCAATATGTTGTTTCTTCTCATGGGTACTTATACTTTTGTTGGGGAAAGATTTCTTTAAAAACTCATTTTAAGGAGGATTTTATGAAGCGTTAGTGATTCTCACTTGTACAATAATGAACAGGTGTCTGGAAATGATCAGAATAGGCTCTGCATGTATCAAGGATAACTTCACAAAGATAGGGATACTGGGGTATATTTGGTATGATATATTTAATATGTTATTGAGAAACTGGCTTAGCTCCTTCGTCCTTTAGTATTGTATGTAAAAATAGCATACAAAACTCCAATGTTTATGAAGTTATAGTTTTTTTTAACAGCTCTATAAAGATATTGGTTTTACTGATGCCCTGTGTCCAAACTTCAAGCTGATTTCCCACTGTTATTGTCCCTCACTATTCCATGTCTGGAGTCCTGGTTCACACTGGTTCTATTTCTCTACAATTTGTGATGTTCAGGAGTCTTGTGTCTCATATGTTTTTGGGTTCAGTGTAGCTTGATGCTTGTGTTCTTGATGACTGAATAGTCTGTCTCTGCTGAAAGTTTATGAGTAGTACAAAGTCCATCTCTTCTTTTTAAAAAATTATTTATCTATTTAAGCACTATGTTTACAGATTTATTCATAGTTGAGTTTCAGTCATAGAATGTACATCGTCCTTCACCGCCCTTCACCAGTGCAACTTGCCACCACTAATGTCTCCCTCTTCTCAATGGTAGTTCCTGCTCTTTGTCTCTTTGGTTTTCCTTAATTCTCTGCCTACATATATGAAATAAGGACTGTTGCTTGTTTTGTTCTCTACCTGGGTACAGATGAAGCACAAGTGTCTTCTTTTAAGTGTTTGCTATCTCCACCGCTTAGCCACTTTCATTATCTATTTGCCTGTCTATTTATCATGTAGAAAAGATTTCAAATGACTAATTTAAAATTGTATTTATCTAAATTACCTGATGCACCTCCCACCCTCCTCCACTTCCACTTTATCTCTGTTAGCATTAGCACTTGGGGACTTAACCTGAGACTTGGTCAACAGATTCCAGGGAGTTCTAAAGTTTCTTTTCAGTCCATCCAAAACATTTCTTTATTGTTCAATTACGACCCTAAAATAATCACAGAACTCCTCTCCCCACCATTTATCTTTTAGGGGAATGACACTCAAAATTAAGTCATTTCACTTTTGTTTAAACGCTCACATAAGTTAGACTTCAATTAAAAGGGATTTAATCTTTTGGAGAGAGGTTTTCTCGATCTCCTCAATGATAAACACATGTAAGAAATTTGGGAGATATGATAGAATTCCTGGAAAGGTTAATGGCTGTGAACTGTTACAACAGCAAGAAGAACATAAGATGGAGAAAGTTTCAATTTTGCTATATTACAATTAACTGGACACTAGTTCAGATAAAACACATTCTCTTTTAGAAAGATTCTGTTCATTATTTTCTTGGTAGCACTTTGTATCCCCTGCTCCTCTTAGTATCATGTTTTAATGAAAATAGAACTATAACTCAATCATTAAGAGTACAGTGTGGACATTACTTAAAAAACTAAAAATTGAACTACCCTATGACTCAGCAATATTATTCATGAGAATACACTATAGGGGCACAAAAAACACAATGCAGAAAAGTCTTCTACATTCCTATGTTCATTGCACAGTATTCACAATAGCCAAAATCTGGAAACAACCTATGTCTGAGAACAAACTATGGTACATCTACAAAATAGAATACTATGCAGCTATTAAGAAAAAAATGAAGTCTTTTGAATGGATATGGAGGATATTATGCTGAGTGAAATGAGTATGAAGGAGAGTGATAGTCATAGAATGAGCACATTTATTTGTGGGATATTAAAACAATAGTATGGTAATAATACCCAAAGCCAATAGAGATAAGACCCTTGAGGACTGGCCTATGGCAGAAGCTTGCCACAAAGAGGAGAGAAATGCAGTTATGACAGAGAATGACCACTTTGACAATTTTGGAAATGATTACTATAGACAAGAACTGGCTTTAGTGTCAGTTTTATAAACCACAGTGCCTAAAAGGAGGAGAGAGGAGGAGAGGGAAAGGAGAGAGAGAGAGAGACAGAGAGAGAAAGAGAGACAGAGAGAGAAAGAAGGAAAATATTAGCTACAGATGCAGGATGTGCTCTGGTGAAGCACATCACATTTTTAAGCAACGTCTGGGTGTTGGGATATTGTAAAACTGAAACAGTCATGAACAACTTTGCAGATATATATCTCACAATGAATTAATTAAAACATTTATTTAAAAACATTTATCTTTAAAAGGATAATAATACATGTCCCATTCCCAATGGAATGATCAAATATTCCAGGTTGAATTCCTTTATAACTTTAACTATGTAAGAAGCAGCATGTGGAAAAAATTGCAACTAATCTATCCTAAGTATTTCAGTATACAGCCCAAGGAAATAAATAGTTTTCATTTTGTAACAAATGAAATATTCTCTCATTTAAAATCAAAAGAAAACAAAAGAAAACTTAAAAGTGCAGTAACAGACTGTTCTATCCTTATGAGTTATCAAATTATTCCTTTGTCCTGGAATTATGCAGTAACTTGTGATAATAAAAATCCTGGGAGTATAATTTCCTTGGTATGCATAGAAGATTAAACTCTTAAGCTATTCACTGTATCTCTGCTTTGTTCCTCTATTGTAATCCTCTCTGTTTCATAGTCAGATATGGTTCTATGCTGTTAGGAAGAATTTATGAATAGTATAAAGCTTCTGGCCTGAAGAAGTTTTTTATATAAAGAGACAAGGAGAGAAAGAAAACCTCAAACTTGAAATCTACATGCTTTTTGTGATTTTTTTTGGAATAGAATTATTTATTTATTTTCATATCCTCTTGACTTTAATTTGTGTTCCATTCAACTAGGTCTATGCTTTCTTTGAGTTCTATGAACATCCTCCATATTTCTTCTCTGAACTCCATATCTGAGAGACTAACTAGGTGATTGGCTGTTTTCAGGTCATCAGAGTTGCCATCTTCATTCTCTGTGCCTGGTGTTGGCCTGCTTTGCTTCCCCATTGTCAAGCTTGTATTGTGGATTTTTCTACATGTTGTGGTAGTATTCATTGGCTAGAAGATGTGTGTGACCACAAAGCAGAGCAGCTGCTCTCCTCTGGCTCCATTTTCTGTAAGGGAGAAAGGCTCATCTCTGGAGAAGACAAACTCTCATGGAAGAATAGCAAAAATCCTAGGTCACAGGATAGCAGGGAGAAGACCCAAGATGTCTGCCATGTATCAGGGCAAATAGAGACCTTTTGTGATTTTTAAGAAAATTTGATATTTGTGAAAAGTTAAAATTGTTAAACCACAATGAGCAGAACTCTTCTGTAAATTTCCTAGTTAAGCAATATTTTCATGGGACCAATATTTAGTTATGTTATCTGAAGCAAAGAGCCATTAAAATTTGGAGATCATGATTCATTTACAAGTATGATAAGAAAAATGGAACAAAATTAGATACTTTGTGTATAAGCTCACTACAAAAGTCAACTCCAACCAACAAGATAACAGTTGAAATTAACTTATCAATTTTGGTAAAGAAATTTGGGGATATTCCTATGTTCATTGCAGCACTATTTATAATAACTAGGATCTGGAAACAATCCAGGTGCCCAGCACAAATGAGTGGCTAAAGAAATTATGGATAGCTGCACAATGGAATACTCTGCAGTCATTAGGAAAAATGAAGTACTAAAATTTGCCTATACATGGATGGACATGGAGATTATTATGCTGAGTGAAATTAGTGAAATTAGTCAAAGGGAAAAGGATAGATAGAATAATTTCACTCATTTGTGGGACATAATGAAAAGAAGAGGTAAAATGGTAGCAATATCCAGAGACAGTAGTGATAAAGGTTGGGAGGTCCAGTCCAGGGTAGGAAGTTCACCACAAAGAGCAATGAGTGTAGCTAGAGTAGAGAAGAGTCAAGTAGGACAACACTGTTAGTTAGAACTGATTACTCTGGACACAAACTTGGTGCTGAAAGAGGAAAATTTGAGATGCAAGGAAACCTATCAACTATAGTGCAAATGGCATTGTGTAAAAAGAAAGAGAAACAGAGAGATAGAGAGGGAGAGAGAAGCAAATTGCCTGCCCTAGAGTCAGGCAAGGTCAGAGAAGGGGTGAAGGGTTGAAGTGAAACAGGAGACATCTGAGGCAGGAATGGTATAGGATGGTGTACATAGTATGACTGAAGCCCAACAAGGAATGATTTTGTAGCCATGGTGCTTAAATAAAGCAATTAATAATAACAAAAAGAAATTTGCCAATAAATTTCTTTCTGCTGCAAAGGTTTTAGAGTTTTATAAGACAATATTTCTGAAAGCTACAAAGTAGAATCAGTAATTTACCAAGCTTCCAGAAACTAGAGAGCATTTGAACTGTAATGAAAAAACTAAGATGCATGCTATAGTAGTTAGAAAAAGAGAAGATGAAAAAATTAAATCTACTTCTTAGAATGTTCAGAAGCTACAAATCATTTTAGATGCCCAAGTGGAAAGAAGAAGGCAAGGTGAAAAGCCTCACAATGCTTATACATAGAACTAATATTATTCATGTATGTTACCAAAGTTGATGCTTTCTGAATGCATTTTCTTTTTTATTGGAGACCAAATTGCTCTAATTCCAAAATCATGAAAAAAAGCTGTGCTGGTGAAATAATGTAGAGGTACGGTTCATGCCTTGCATGTGGTTGAGCTGGGTTTGATCATTAGCACAACATATGGTCCCCTGAGAAAGCACCACTAGGAGTGATCCTTAAGCAAAGAACCAGGCGTAAGAACAATTTTGTAATCACAATACTCAAATAAAAAATGTATTAAACAAAAGAAAGAAAGGAAGGAAGAGAAAAAGAAAGCAAGAAAGACAGAGAGAAAAGAGAGAAAGAAAAGAAAGAAAAGAGAAATTAGAAAGAAAGAAAAAGAAAGAAAGAAAGAAAGAGAGAAAGGAAGGAAGGAAGAAAAGAAAGAAAAATTGTCTTCTGACAGAAAGCAAGATGACTGCAGGGTTTGCTTTCCTTTACATTTATCTCTCTCAGGAACAATAGTTTTATATTGCCTATTTTACTACATATAAACTATTGCCTCAAATATTTGTGCCTAGTGACCAGAGCAATAGTACAGCGGGGAGGGCGTTTGCCTTGCACCTAGCTCACCAGGTTCAATCCCCAGAATCTCAAAATCCCCCAGTCTGTCAGTAGTGATTCTTGTGTGCAGACAAGGTATGGTCCAAAAGAAAACAAAACAATTTTCAACTAAGGTTTTTTTTTTTTTTTTACAGCTGGAAGACTAGTCTAGTACAGTCATCATGGCTAAAACTATAAATCCTTCTAATTATTAAAAAAAAATCCTTGGCATCTCTTGGCAGATAATTAATGTTTTTCAGAAGCAGTGGTTCAGTTTCTCACTTATCCTCCAAATTCCAGCTCAATGTATTTTCTCTCCTTTAAAAGAATGTAGGTTCTCTTAAGAATCTGCTAGTAGTTTTCTGTATTCTCTTTTAGGGACAGCTCCAGTTAATGGATCATTTATAACATGAACCAATTCAGACCTGCAGAAACTGGAAATGAGTTCTCCTTTTTGTTCCCTAAGATGACTCAGAACAATATCCATTCATGCCACATGGCCCTGAACATACAGAATTATAACTCAAACAGAAAATTGTATTAGTATTAATATATGAGCAGAACATTTCCACCTAATTGGTTGCAAGGTCACATACAAAATAATCAATCGATACTTGGGCAATTACCATCCTGTCAAAGGCAAGCAGAAAATAAAACCTTTCTTTATTGGAACAAGGAAGGGCCAGCCATATGCTGAGCACTTTCACATCTGTAATGTCACTTATTTCTGACTATAACCTCGAAGATGACACTATTTTTCCACTTTGAATAAGTGAAAAACACAAGCTGTGAGAGTTGAAAAAAATTGTGTCAACTCATAGCAATCTGGGGTGAAATGCCAGAACCCTGGACAGATCTGATGATTTCAGGAGTCTTCAGACACTAAACAATCTCGCCAGACAAGATTGCATCTCCCATTCCCACATACAAAATTCATGGGACTGTACCCTTTGGAACTTACTTTTAAAAGTATATCCTTTTTCTTTTGCTGATTTCATCTGGCTGAAATTATAGAGAAAAGGAAAAAGCAAATGGCATGATTTTCACCATGCTGAAATCAGCCTCTCTGCATCTAAAAGAAGGAGCTATGAGTAGAAACAGTAGGAGTATTTTCAGTTAGGATGCAAATTGTCACTTTCTTTAATCATAATATTAATAAAAACCAACATGGTTAGTCGAAAAAAGAAAAACGTGATGAAGTACTATGAGGTATGTACTTACATATATATGCATATATGTACTTATGTATATAATATATATATATATATATATATACTATATACTATATACTATGGGTAAGTCTCAGCTTCAGAAGAAGACAATAAAAGCTGGGGAAGTTCAGCTGTTCGTAGCCAATGGTAAACAGCTAGAAGTGAAATCTGACCCATATCTTGTTCTAGGATCTGTGAAAGCCCAAAAGATTTTCCAAATCCTTCCATATTAATGGGGCTCCATCTTCAAATCCTACTTCCCCTGGGATGTTGTCAGACCTCAGTTCTGGCTTTGCTAATGAATATTTTTGTCTGGCAGCCAACCATTTTGTCCTACTCACTTTCAACAGCCTCTGCTTTAAACTTGATTCCATAAAGCCTAAATGCTTGAAATTATAGATAACTCCGAGCAAAATTTATTTCTTCAGACTCCCTGCCCATAAATCTTACTCCAGGCAGTGGGCTTGTGAAATGGATTTGGGTACAAAGCCCTGGTTTGGTACTTAATAAAACGGAGAGAAATCTCTATTTTCTTTTGCCAGGGCAGGGAGGTCTTGAGAGCCTATGAGTACAAGGAAGATGGCTAAATATTCACCACTGGTCTGATTATAGCAACAACCAGGTGCTCTGGAGATACAAGTAGGACTCTCAGATGCCTTTTGTCTGATCTGACCGGCAAGTTTGAGTGAAGCTATTGTCAATAAAACTTCCTATGAAAGGAAATAGGGTCATCTAATCTTTCCAGAACAAAACTCCTAGCCCACATTGATGACTCAGCAGCTAGTTTTCCCATCCACACTGTACAGTTATTATTCCTGCCTAGGGGATGTGCACAAGGGACTGGGGTGGTTTGAAAAGAAATTGAGTCTGTTAAGAAAAGCAGAAAAATTTACTGTTTTTCAGAAACAGAAAGAGGCGCTTTCCAGTACAGGCATTCCAATAGCGAGAACAGTTATTTTAATCCCCCCCCCCCAGAAGATTGGTGCAAAGACTGGGGAACCCCGAGGAGGGAAGCAAACAGAAGTAGAAAGTGCATAAATGGGGGCTGGAGACTGGGAGGGCCTCAAGCTTTTTTTTCAGCATTGCTACCTGGATGGATCAGCCCACCCTGTCTGAGCACTACTTAGTATACAGCACGATGGACTAACTAGGAGGTCTTGGGTTTAGGTTGCTGTGAGGACAGCACCAAGTGTCTGTGGACACCCAAGGAAAGTTTTTAGGTTCATAGCTGAAAAAGGATCACTCTGGGCCGCAGGGCTGGCGCCCAGGAAGCGGCCACTTCAGAAATGCACCCAAGATCCTTTAGGCCATGCGTCTTCGCCCCACCCAACCATCATCAATCTGGACAATCGTCAACCAGAACGGTGGAAACTGCATAAAGTTCCTTAAAGGAAGAAAATGTGCTGGGAGAAGCCCTGGATTAGATCTGTGCAAGAGAACTGCAGATAGCACGCCTGGTCGGTGACTGCAGCTTTTTGCAACAAGCAGCACATACCAGGATGCTGCTGGCATCTGTCGCAGTCATCAAGGCCCAGAGCCGCTTGGTGCAAAAGTGGGGAGCTCTGAATTAAAGCATACATAGCAACACTAGAAAGGGTCCAGATGGAGACATCGCGGAAGTTTATAAATGGAAAGGGAAGATGCCGCTGGCAGAAGCAACTGCACGAGAAAGGTTCTGCAGCGCAAGGAGGGTGGGGGAGCTGTTGAAATGCTGAGTAGGAGCAGTCTGGAGCCCCGGGAGTCGGACGAGGGGGAAAATCCCCTCTTCTAGATAAACCCAATTCCCTTCCTGAAACAGAACAACGAGTCTGAGATTCCACGCGGCGGTCTCCTTTCTAAAGGCGATGAAAACCCCGCACCGTTTCTTGCAGAAAAGCGCGCTGGCACGCACAGCCCTGGGAGTGGCCGGGCCTGCGGATGCAGAGACGGGTCCCGCCTTTAAGCCCGGATTCTGCTCGTTGTCCCGGACCAGAGGTCAGGGCCGGGCGCATTTGGGTCCAGCAGGAGACCAGCAGGTTGGGGAGCAGTTACTGCTTTCAGCTTACCTCCCCCTTCGTTTGGCATTCAGTCCCCTCAATCCCCACCCAGACCAAGAAAAGTTATTTTTTTTCCTGACTCAGCAATGCCGACCCAGGGTTGCAATTTCTGGCTCCCCTAAACCGCGCACCCCAGTTCTATGAGATCCATAGCATCGCCTACCTGGATGCCCAAGTCCTGACGCATCAAAAGCCCTTCAGTTCACTCTGCCTCCCATATGCACCCCACCTTATGATTCCCGCACCAATCCCCAGCCTGGCTAAGATTTCCGTGCCAGGGTTCTAGAAGACCGACGAGTGGGCCGATGGCTCCAGGGCTGCACCCAAAGAAGCTGTAAGATCATGTGGTGTCAGGGATCCCACCGGTGTCAGCGGTGCTCGAGCTGACACCATACCAGCTCCCGGCCTTCCCCTCTCTGCATTACTTTGCTTCCCACTCCAAAAGTTGTAGAGGAAGGAACTTTTCTGGAAAGCTTGGGGGCAACGTAGCTTCCTCAGAGGACAGGGTTTGAGATGGATGAGGTAGGGGTGCAGGCCTCCTATTATTGGGAAAGGAAGAGATACTATAAAACAGAGACTTCCCGCACGCATTTTGCACCCCTCTGTGATTTGTGTAGACCCGTTAACTCTCTGGACCAGTGGAAAGAGACGATTGGGAAGTGGGTCTGACATCCGGAGCTGTTTTTTTCTTAGTTTGGGCGCGTTGCCCTTCTCACCACTAGGGGCGCTGTCGGAGCGGGCAAGGTACTGCAGGAGCCGCCTGGAGACTGCGGGCTTTCCCAGGGACGCAAAGGCGACTGACTGCTCAATACATTTTTTTTTTTTTTTTTTTGCATCACTGCACCAGTTCATCCCTGGGACGTACAGGAATCCAAAACACTCTGGGACCCCAAAACTTTTTTTAACAAAATAAAAGCCACGAAGACGCTTTGCTAAATCGTTATACCTAAGGTTTTTCAGCTCACTAAATTGTAAATAAGGAATATTTCCCTCCTAAAGTATGCCACCTTTTAACCCAACCTGCTTAAGCATTTATTTCAAGCTTCTATATATGCACAAACTCTTGGTGATGCTAAAATTTTATAAAAGGAATCTAACAGCTTCTTTTCTAATTAGACCCATGCTCCTACTGATCCCTTTAATTTGATCTTCATATGTCAGAGGGTGAAAGCACAGTCCAGAAGGACCTCCCATCCCCTCACACACTCCTATCTTCTAATGATTTGTTACCCGAGTTATCCATGAACACCAGAGAAAGGGTTATTTATATATTTAATTTTACCTGTCATCAGCAATCCCCCTAACAATGCTTTACTCTCAAACCCCATCCCTACCCCTATTCATATAAATATTTTGATCTTTTCTTGTCTGTTACTAGCTTGCAGTTTTATCATTCTTTTCTTGAGTTCTGCCTTGAATTGGTGAATTTTTCTCTTTTTCCTGTGTCCCTACAGAGAGGTTGCTTAATGACATAGCAGGGCTATAAACTAAATGGGTGTCAATGACAAAGCAGAATTTTAGTGCTTGGAAGACTTTTAATAAGACATAACTTCTGCCTCTGGCGAGCCTTGCCGATGAGATAATGTCTCTGTCGGTCTGTGAAGATGAACTCAGGCTGTAACCTGTTAATGGGCAGACTAACCTCAGAGCTCTGCACTCTTTGGGGCACAACTGAGACACTCTGGTGTCTCGCTTCCATTCCTCTGCAGTTCTGCTCCAAAAATGTGCCAATGATAAATAACACGATCAAATGACAGATCTGACCCATCAGGCAGATACATTTCCAAAAAGACCTCTGAGTCATGGGTAGTCATGGAAATCATTTACTATTGTTAAGTACAAAGGACATCAGGAAGGACTCTTTCACTACTTTCCTCAACCTGAAATATGCCTGAAGACCTTGTTCTGCAATTCACCAACTGTTTCCTTTCCCAAGTGGGATCCAGGGAGATAAAGCACATGGGTAACTTTAGATTTAAGACTGAGTCATCTTCCTAACAGTTCAGATTTTCTTTTCAAATTATGCCTAGGGATGCTTTTTTATATCACACAAATACTTACAGCCCTCTGGGAAGATTGAGGCACTGATGCATTAGTATCTTTTAATGCTATCTATTTTAATGCTAAAAGATTCTCCAGAGATCTAAGGTTACTAAGGTGACTAAGATAATCACCGGAAAATTATCTTAGAAGTGGGAAATCATTGCACACAGAAGTGGGTGGTGGGAAAATTGCAGCAGTGAAATCCTTAGGGATCTTGTTGGCACAGGAGGGTCACTAGAATGAACAGGAAAAAAAGAGAGGCAGGAAGACAGGTGGATATGGGAAAGAGCATCTTGCCTAATGTGCAGTCTGGCTGGAAGACAGACACATAGCAGTCCCTGTTCCAGGCAGTGCTGCAAAGATGGTTCCTTTTGGCATGCTGAGATGTATAGTTTATGGTTCTTCAGGCACTCAGTCTTTCTTTTTGTATTAAGAAGTAGAGTGGGGAGAAGGGTATCATTATGCAACAGGGATCAGTGTGCCCAGGAAAACACCCAGAGCTCTTAATTTAAACTGTCCGAGTGTCTGACATTTTAATCAATCTAAAAGCTTTCTTCCTAAATGAGCCAACAGTGAGCAGTCAGTTGTCAGCATTAAGGAGGTGAACTCAGCTAAAAGGCATGGTCAGAATAAATGCAGCAGTGTCTAGGAGGCTTGCAAAATAGAAGCCATTAAAGGTAACAGCACTGAACTGATGAGGACAGTGGCATTTGGGCTTCAATTTCTAAATGCTCATGCTTCCCTCCCCAGCATTTTGTCTAGTCCTTTGTGTACTGTTATATTGTTTCTATGGAAGAGAATTTTATGGGCAAAATTGCTATGCCTCTGTCAGCCATGTGGCTTTATGGACTCAAAGAGGGACGAAGAAATATGGGCCCTGCCTGTGAGTGAGGCTTTCTCTTAAAATGTTGAATAATCACTCTAAGGACAGTGTACCAATAATTCATAGATATCTATGCCATAGTCATTGCTCTTGCAGTCCCCTTGGGTCTTATAATATTACCCCTCTGGCTAAAAGAAAGTATTAATCCTGAGAGTGGTCTTAAATTTTAGCATAACTTCATGCTTTGTCATGCATTGGTTTTATTATGGAGAAAGGGGGAAAACAGATAAATCAAGTTTTATGTATACTTTGCCACTTACATTATTCAAATTTGATCTTGGGTAAGATTTGGCTAAATAAATAGGGCATTTGATAAACCATCAAATGTGTTTTCAAACATAGATTGAAGGTCATATTATGCTTAATATTATGCTCAATCATGAGTTTCCCCAAAGGAATATTGAAGAAGATAAATTATGTGTCTTCAGGAAAAGCACAAAGGGAAGAATTTAGTAAAAATGCCATTTAAAAATGAAATAGGCTTCTAATTATGGGATTTAATTAAAGGACACACTATTAATTAAGAAAAAGTTAAAAGGCAACCAATGGTAGAACTTGGCAGAACTTCGCTTTCTCTTATCAATCTGTATACAACAAATGATTAATTTGGTTCTAATACATCCCGAAAAATGTCATATCCATATCCTAGGGTAGTTCAAAAAAAGCTGGAAAATTAAGTTTTGAAGATATTTTGGAGTGTTCTGGCTCCACCAATTGCCCTTCTCCTGCCCTTAGCTCCCTCACACTCCCATTCTCTCACCTAGCCTTTTAGCCTAACTTCTTTTCAGGCAGGAATCCTATTGACACTCTCATGGGAACTTAGATCAAAATAGAACTCTACTGGGTCAGTGATCTCCTAAGACATAATTTGCATTTGAAATATACAGGTTTAGATTCCTGAGTATAAAGTTATTCTCAACTGTAGGAAGAAACAGAAGGTACTAGGGAGGTAGAAATTCCTCTCAGAGGAGTGGTGGGAATGTTGCACTGGTGAAGGGGATATATTCTGTTTATGACTGAAACTCAACTACAAAAATACTTGTAATCATGGTGCTTAAATAAAGACTATTTAAAAATAAAGAAATTCCTTCAGAAAAATGGAAAATAATCCTATGAGGATTGGTAAATGGTCTTTTGCTGAGCAAGATAGAGGGAATGTAGTCTTCCTGAGGAGAAGTTCTGGTGACCCATTCACTCCTCCAGGTTGTGTCGCTGTTAGAAGTCTGGACAGTGGCACCAATTCTATGGCTGTTTGAAACTGGATATTGCTTCAACATCTTGGCTGGAGCATCTAATCTCAGCGGTGATCCCAAGAACCAGAAGAGGCTGACAGAGCCTGTCTGGGGAGCCATGTGCTTGCTCCACAGATAACTGCAGGAAAACTTAATTGCTAATAATTTCTTTAAACAAGTGAAAATAAATCCAGAATTAAGGACACTAGGCTTCCTGCTTATAGATAGATATTTTTTTCCTATTCTCAAAGAATTTTCATTTTCAAAAGTTTGGGGCCCGGGAGATAGCATGGAGGTAAAGCGTTTGCCTTTCATGCAAAAAGTCATCGGTTCGAATCCCGGTGCCCCTTATGGTCCCCCATGCCTCTGAGCGTGGAACCAGGAGTGGCCCCTGAGCACTGCCAGGTGTGACCCAAAAACCAAAAAAAAAAAAAAAAGTTAGTTTTCAAATTATTTTGCAAATATATCATGTCAGTATCCCCAGTTGTGCAAGTTAAGATAGTAAATCATACTCTAGCAAAACACATTAAATGAAAGAAAGGAAAACTGGCTTGGAATTTAGCAGGCTAAAATAGAAAGCTTTGTAATTGCGGTAGTTTGTGTTTTTTCCTCCTTTGTGTCTCAGTACATCACATGTACTTGGTGTCTGTGTATAATCTGGTGCTGACAACATTCTCTCCTTTGACCCTTTGTGGCAGCAGGTCTCATACAGGTAGGCAAACAGGACTCATACAATGCACTCATTTTACCAATACTGTATTTGATGTGGGATGGGAGGAGAGATTGGTGGTATAAATCATAAATTAGTGTCTGGATTTTATAAATGAGAAGACCAAAGCTTAAAAC
Organism: Crocidura indochinensis; assembly: GCA_004027635.1. NCBI lineage: Eukaryota > Metazoa > Chordata > Mammalia > Eulipotyphla > Soricidae > Crocidura > Crocidura indochinensis. Next base: position 22,831 of record PVKC010008500.1, read on the forward strand.
AAGGAGGTCTTTGTCTAAAAATCAGATGCCATTTTGTTAATCCAGAACATTTAGGCATCATTTTTCTGGAGGTTGGGTATCTAGTAAGGTTGTTTGGCATGGGCTGTTCTGAGGTTAGAGTAGATTTTCTGTGGTCTCTTGGGTCTCAGAAGAATAAAAATATTTTATCCTTCTAGCATATCTGTAAATAAGCACAGGAGGGAATAAATAGATGGCCAAATCTAGTGAGGCATCAGATTAAGCTAGTCTCAGATGGTTTAACAGAAGCAGCATGCTGCTTTGTGCATACTAGTGGGGAAGGAATCTACCTGCATATATTCACGTGCACACAGAAGCACAAACTCAGGTACACACACACACACACACACACACACACACACACAGAAGGGAATGAATTCACTAAACCTTAGGCATCAGTGGAAGGAAGACACTTAACACCTCTTTCTTCGAGGTAAAAAAATTGTTTTGTCTCGTTTGAAATCTTTACAGGAGAATTCAATTCATTAGATTAATTTTAATGAGTAATCATAGAGACATATCTTATCTCAGTAGGAAATAAGGCTTTCTGCGTGTAAAAGCAATAAAATAAATTGCATGAAGGAAAATAATTGTCATTTAGAAGTTAGTTATTTGCCACAAATATAACAGAAGCATTTGCTTAGAAATTAATGAGGCATTAACATTCTAAAAAGTAAAAGGAGTAAAGAATATAATTGTTCTAGTTCATGGACAAGAAAATTCAATGGCCATAAAATTAACAAAACAAAAAAAGAGAAAAAATACAGTTTTTTAGTAGATGACTATTACTAAAATTAGAAACAAAGTGTATTTTTTCATCAAAGCCCAAAGATTTAAATAATTAGTATGTTCAAAATTACAGATGATTTTGATAATTGGATATTTTCTTATTTCTCTATAAGAAACATTACTTTAACACATTTTCATATATACTAAGATTTGATTTTGGGCCCATGCCAAAGAAATAGTACTAGTTGAGATAAAAATTTTGTTTCTGGATTTCTGTTGAGCAATATTGCCTTATTCTTAATTGCATTATGCTTTTCTTGTTTTCAGTTGTACTTGCTTTGTGCATATTTTGCTAATTTGACTTTGAATTTAAAGAAATATTTGTAATATCATAAAGCATAAGAAACTGTGCTACAGTACATGCAATGAAATATCATCTACATAATACATCTGTATTTTTGTACAAACTTATCAGGTTATACCCATTGCTGAGAACCACTCTTAGCCTAGAAAAATAATGTGACAGAAAAATGAAAATATAATGTCTATCTCTTTTCTTCATTCTCAGTCTTAGAAAGATTTGGATGGATGGAAACAGCAGGGGCTTGACTATAATTACTTTATAAATAATTAATAAGATACTATTCCTATTTTGGAATGAGTCTCTTGATAGTAGCTAAAGTTTAATTTAGTCAAGTAACTGTTCTGCATTAGCTAATATGGCTGGCCCATTATTTTTAGGCATGGAAGATATTTCTAGATCTTGAGACAGTGATGATTTATTTCTCTTTCTGGGACCACTTTCTTGGTAAGCCAGTGACATTTCTGAGTCTGTTACTATTTGTGGTAATAGAGGTAAAAATCTGTTTAGTACTTATTATATAGACATCCACTATATAATCTCTAACTTTCCATTAAATGCTATCTGTTCTTATAGAGTACCAATTCTAAATAAATACCTTTTAAATATTTTGGGTATGTTGTTAAATAAAAACACAACACACAGGAGCTGGAACAATAGCACAATTGCATGCTGTCGATCCAGGTTCACTTCTGGCATCCCATATGGTTCCCTGAGCCTGCCAGGAATGATTTCTGAGCATCACTGGCCGTGGCCCAAGAACCAAACAATAACAATAACAACAACAGACAGAAAGATAGTTCATAGATATATAGAACATGCTCATCATGTGATATCTCTAGTTGCTTCTTATATTAATGCATTTAAAGATTATCTAACAGGGCTGGAGATAGTAAATTGGGTAAAGTGCTTACTTGCATGTGGCTAGTACTTGCTCAAGCTCTAGAATCCCATGTAGTCCTCAGAGCCTACCAGGAGTGACCCGTTGAGTGTAGAGCTGGGAGTAAGCTCTAGCACTGTTACATATGGTCCCAAAACAAATAAAAAAGGATACCTAACAAAAATGCATTCACATCTTGAGTAGAACTATGATATTTATTTTCATTTTTATAAATCTATTCATCTTCCACAATATGTTAAAATATATAGGAACATATATTTTTCGAGACTTTTGCTCTGATTTAATATATTATGAGACAGTTTCACTGCATAAAGAGCAATATCTTTTTGTTTTTGGGCTATACTCAATGGAACTCAGGAGTTATGCCTCTTGCTGTGCTCAGAAATTACTTCTGGTGGGCTCAGGGATGAAGTGTATGGAAGGCTGAGGACAGAACCTTGGTTATTTTATCTCTAGTTTCATACAGAGTAATTTTAATTTGATGCCCTGGGCTTCTAGCATATCATTCAAATAATTGTCTGAAATGCAATCCTTGGAGCTTTATTATCTCTATCCTAGCATCTGTAGTTAACTGCAGGAAAACTGATATTTATTTAAGTAATGGCAGGGTACCTATCAATCTGATCCCAAGCACTCTATAAGATTCATTTAAAAAAAAGCAAGAACCCAATTTAATATACATTCAGTTAAAAGATTCAAAATTTCCTTGAATATAAGCAAATAGCACAAGTTTTTAATTTTCTCAAAGGTAACCTTGGTATTTACTCTGGAGCTAATATGTTCAATCTCTGAAAATACTATGGAAAAACATCTCATCATTCCTACATTACTCACCTATTTTAGAAGATAAGATTTGTAAGTTAATTTAGGTTCAGAAGCCACCAGTTTCCAAATTCTACCTGTTCATAGGCCAATCAGTCATGGAATAACGGTTGAGACTGTAGTGATAGCACAGCATGTAGGGTGCTTACCTTGCTCACGGCTGACCCTGGTTTGATCCTTGGTATCTCATACAGTCCCCCGATCATGCCAGGAGAAATTTGTGAGTGCAGAGCCTGGAGTAACCCCTGAGTGCCTATGGATATACCTCTTCCCCCCCCAAAACATGAAAAAATAGTTCTCCTCACTTATCATGAGGGTCATTCAAATTAAGACTACAATGAGATATCTCCTCACACCCATGAAGCTGGTGATATTATAAGCAACAATAACAAGTATTAAAGAGGATTCAGAAGAAAAGGAACCTTATGCTTTTCATGGGAATGTAAAATGGTGCAATTTTGAAAATGCTATGAAGCACCCTTGAGAAGCTAAAGAAAGAGACCAGAGCAATGGAGCAGCAGTAGGGCATTTGCCTTGCACACAGCTGACCCAGGACGGACCTTGGTTCGACCCCCCCGGTGTCTCATATGATCCCTCAAGCCAGGAACAATTTCTGAGCGCATAACCAGGAGTAACCCCTGGTTACCGGGTGTCCCCCCTTCAGCCAAACAAAAAAGAAGCTAATAAAAGAGCAACTATATTATCCAGACATTGCGTTTTGAGGCACATTTCTGAAGAATATGTACATAACAAAAAGTTATACCTGCCAGTATTTATTGCATCAGTGTTTATGAAAACAATTGAAGTGTTACCTAACAGAAGATGTGGTATATTTTCACAATGATATACTAGTCCACTATAAAGATAGGTAAAATTTTCCATTTGCATCAAAATGTAAGGAGTTTGAAGGAATAAGTCAAAAGTAAAAAAATAGTATTATTTAATTTATGCATGCAATATAATACATAAAACTGATGTATAGACAAAACAAAATAAAAAGCAGTGAGTACTAATAATACAACAAAGACTATCTGAGGAAAAGGGCTATAGGGAAGGAAGTTAAAGCGGTGTTAGAAATAAAAAATAAAGTAATATTGATTATAGAAAAACTATTCAAGGATGTTATAAAGTGTTCAGTTTATCATTGCTATTTAGAATTAAACTGCATTTAGCTCACACTTTATAACTAGGTAGATCCTTAAAATTATTTAGTTACCATTTAATTGATGTTGCAAATATATTTACTTAATAAATGTTGACCTGTTTTGTTATAGGTAACCTGAAAAAGACAGGGCTGGGAGATGGCAACAAAGGGTCAAACAAATGCTTTGATGCAGAACCTCCAGATTTGGTTCAGAGCACCACAGGGTGATCCCCAAGAACCAAAACTCCACATGAAAACACTAAAAAAATTAAAATTTTTTTGGGGGCACACCTGTTGATGCTCAGGGGTTACTCCTGGCTTGGGGGGACCATATGGGATGCTGGGGTATCCCAGATGGATTCCACATGACGCTTGCAAGGCAGACGCCATAATTCTAGCAACACTGCTCCAGCCACAAATTAAATAATTTTGAAGAGAAAAGTTTGAGTGACAAGAGAGATAGTATAGCAGTTAGGGCATTTGCCTTTCATGAAGTTGGCCTAGGTTTGATCTCTGGCACACCACTGGGCTATCTGAGCCTTGCTAAGAGAGAGCTCCACACACCAAGTCAGGAGTAAGGGCACAATCGGGTATGGCCCCAAGCAAATTTTAATTCTGCTAAATATGAATATATTATTGTACTTGCAGATATTTCATTAAATACCATATCTTCCTTACCCCCATACAGAAAACACGTATCACTAAGAGTCATCTACTCCTTAGTCCTATTGGTCCCAGAGGCCCATGGTGTGAACAATCTAAAATCAGGAGTTAAGTAATTACTTTAAAACTTGTCTGGGGGTCAGAAGGATAACATGGAGGTAAGGCGTTTGCCTTTCATGCAGAAGATCGGTGATTGGAATCCTGGCATCCCATATGGTCCCCAGAGCCTGCCAGGAGCGATTTCTTAGCATAGAGCCAGGAGTAACCCCTCATCAGGCGCCTGACTTGCCCGCGCTATCCTAGGATGGACTGCAAGAGCCAGGAGTAACCCCTCATCAGGCGCCTGACTTGCCCGCGCTATCCTAGGATGGACTGCACTTCGATCCCCCCAGCATCCCATATGGTCCCCCAAGCCAGGAGCGATTTCTGAGCGCACAGTCAGGAGTAATTCCTGAGCGGCACTGGGTGTGGCCCAAAAACAAAACAAAACAAAACAAAATAAACTTGTCTGGAGGATAAAGTTTCTTTCTACCTGTCCTCATTC